>WSYH01001569.1:0-111284 GCA_036426205.1 Ascaphus truei | reverse complement strand
CACACACACACACACACCACACACACACACACACACACACACACAACACACAACACACACACCACACAGAACCCCTACACACACAAGCACACCAAAGCACACCGACCACACACAGGACGCTCTAGACCACAACACAGCACCTCCTCTACACTCACAACACACGCACCTCTACAACACACAAGCACAGCCGCTCTACACACCACATGCTACACCCACCCACTGCTGCTGACACTGACACACACACACACACACAGTAGCTCTATACACACATCAGTCTACACACACAAACTGACTGATACACACTACAAAAAGCACAACATACACACACAACACACACACACACAACACACACACACAACACCACACACACACACCACACACACACACACACACACACACACACCACACACTGCAGCCACAATAAAAAATGCAGCCACTACTAAACTTTGCACTCTCGCCCACCTCTACACACAACACAGCACCTATACATACCCCCCCCAAACACACACAACACTGCACCTCTATACACAGCACCTCTACACACAACACAGCACCTCTACACACACACACTCAAACAGCTGCTATCCACACATGCTACACCCATAAAGACTGTGCTGACACTGACACACACACACTGGAACTCTACACACACAACAGCACGCTCAACACAGATATACAACACAACAGCACACACAAACTACTATTGACACACTCAAAACACAAACTGCAGCCACAAAGAAACTGCAGACAGACAGTTACTTCTTTGCAAACCCCCCCACCCCACAATCACACATACACTTCAACTGAATCTGCTCAGAAAAATCTGTCAGCTTTGGAGGGGGAGGAGTCAAACCCATGGTGGATACGTCCTGACCATCCCTGCCCTGTCTCAGAGCTTTTACTTAGGGGAGAGGGGAAAGGAGCAAGGGGACAGGAGAGGTGCAGCGTGTGGGGAGTAGGGAGCCATGCGGGGACGGGGTAGGGGAGATCGCAGGGAAGGAGCAGAGGGGCCCACAGCATAGAGTAGAGTACTTACCCTAAAACAGATCTCCAGGCAGAAAAGATGGCCTCGTTGGGGGCGGGCCATATAGAGCACTGGCAGCGCCCACAAAGCCTGGGAGAGCGCGCCCCAATCAGGAGTAGGTAACACGGGGAGTTTTTTTGTTGTTTTTTAGCGCGAGCAGAGAAATTTTCAGCGCGAATGGGGAATTTAAAAAAAAAAACACACGTGCTGCTTGGGCCAATATTTAACAACGCCAGGGGGTTCAATCCACCCGCCCCGGGCGAGTAAATGTATAGGATTGTCGAACACTGTTATAGATATATATTATATAATATATATATATATATATAATATATTATACTTATATAAGTGTTCGACAAACCTATACATTTGCTCGCCCGGGCGAGTGGATTTAACTCGTGGCGAGCTCTATGGGCCCAAGCAGCAACCACGTTTGGTACTAGTGTGCGAGTAGATTTTTTTGTTGTGGCGATGTAGATTTTTTGGTGATTTGTCGACCACTGTGTATATATAATATTATATATATAATATATATATATATATATATATATATATATCATTATATATGCAAAAAAACTGTATGCTCATCTTGCATGTCTTAGCAGGTCTGCAAACCTAAGAACATGCAGATGAGCATACAGTTTGTATTTGATATTGCTTCTGGTGGAGAGGTTTTTGTCACTTTTTTACTCACCATAAACTAACTCAGAATATATATAATATCATATATATATATATTATGTAAGCAAAGAAAAAAAAGAAGCCCAAAATTATAGCACTCTGGTATACCGTATGAGATAAACACAATACAAATTATTTAATTAACAGTCAAAAAACATGATAAAAGATAGCAAAAAATATTTAAATAAGGCATGAATCCCCTGTACGTAAACCACAGCGATAGCTCTATAGCAACACACATATCAGACACCGAATCTCAAAGGAGAAATTACAGAAAACATAGGTCTGAAGCGAGGACAGTAACTGTACATATGACTCCCACAAAGCAGTATAAATGAAAGGGCTAAGACCGGGGTTATTCCATATGATAAACACAAATTTGGAAATGAGGGGAAACATACCTATATACTCAACAGGCAGATATATAGTTGGAGAAAGGAGAGAAACGAATAACAGTAAACCTATCATGTAGCCAAAGTCTAAGGCTAGTGGAGTTAAACAGCACATTCCTAAAAACGCATTACACTGGCGACCACTTATTCTTATTTGGCTTTAGCATCAGCGAATTTCAGAAGATCCCGGTGAGTGCGGTTGGTGTCGTTTTTCTACAGGGGTATATAGCGTTATTTTAGCGGCTGTGATTTAAGCAATTTATTCCCGTGGTGCAATACTATGCAATGCCGTGTAAAAATGCATGGGGGCGTTTGCGAGCTGTGTGTTTTTTAAAGCCGTCCCCTTAACCCCCTAACAACAAGTATGTACATTTTATTCAAAAATGTTGACAGGGCAAGGGTCTCCGGAGCTGAACTGCGTTGGTTTCAGGTCGGGGGATCCCCTGCTCCCGAGATACAGCCCCTTTATGAGGTGCCGGTGATCCCTCTGCGTTTAAAGGTCCCGATCAATGACCGCGACCTGTAAACCAAGCAGAGGGATACCGGCACCCCTAAAGGGCCTGTATCTCGGGGAGCGGGGGTCCCCAGACCTAAAACCACAGCGGTTCTGCTCTGGAGTCCCTCTGCACATATACAGTATGATAAAAAATACATAATAAATAAAGAATCGTTCCTTACCTTTAGCGGCTATGTGCTATGGTAATGAAGCAGCATTTCTGTATTTTAATAATATTGTACAGTGAGCAGGGGTTCCCTGAGCCAGAAGAAATTAATGCTCAGGGAAACCCCTGCTCCTGCAAGTTTATAAATACAGAAATGCTGCTTCATACCATAGCGTTTATAGCGCTAAGGCAATGAGGGTTAAGGCAGAATAAACAATAAATACATTACATACATATTTTTAATGTGTGTTTTTAAACCTCCCTGCCTTCACTTGTAATCTATGTAAAAAACCCTCCCCTATTGTGGTGTTTTAAACTTCACTGCCTTCACTGTAATCTATGTAAAACCCCATCCCCCTATTGTGTGTGAAGCTTCCCTGCCTTCCGTAATCTATGTAAACCCCTCGCCCATATTGTGTGTTTTAAACCTCCCGCCTTCACTGTAATCTATTGTTAAAAAACCCTTCCCCATGTGTCTGCTAAGCTTCCTGCTTTGACTAATTGTGTTACCCTGTAATGTAAAGGATAAATCTTGTATTTATGGGGGGGGGGGGGGGCACAGGGGGGTGGTAATGTATTAATAAATATAGTGTTGTGTATTGGGGGGTCAATTGTACTGTTTTTATTGTGGGTCTGGGGGTGGGGGGGGTGTTCCCCAACGGTATGTGGGTAGGGCCTCCCTTGTGGGTCTGACTGGGTGGTTAGGCCTCACGGGGGGGGGGGGTAGTGTGGGAGGGGTTATCGTGAGGGATCAGCTGAGTGGTGGTGGAGTGTGGCATTCCAGGAACATGCCAGGTACAGCCGGTGATTAGTAAGAATAAAAGTCTGCCGCAGAAGAGTACAAACAGTGGTCTAAAAAATGCATGGAGCAGCAGCTCAAGGTATATTTCGTGTCCCAGAGAGGGGACAGACCAGGGGTTCCTGCATACAGCCACCCACTCCTACGTATTTCGGCGAGATTCCTTCAACTGGGAGCGGTGGGGTAGGCAGAATACATAACAAGCTTTAAAACAGACTTCAAATCGCGCCGAAAAGCGCCGTGTAACAGGGTCTATAATAAACTTTCAATACCCTAGGTGTTCCCCGATATACATTTGACCATGATCTGATTGGCTACGTAATTCCATAATGACGTCATAGGTGGAAGCCTGAATTGACGGAACGTATTCAGCCTTAGTTCCCCTAGAACTGGCATACATAGCCTCATACAAGCCACTGCGCATGCGTGGCGCAAACAAAAAGGATTTAAAGTGTGATGCCTAGAGCGCTACTCAGTAAGCTAATGCACTTGGATTTGATCTACTGTTATCAACACCTATACCGGTTCTTCAAGACAAAACTCTACGGGAGGATTTACCTTTCAATTCAAAGTTAATCTACATTGGGACCTATTTATGTGCCTTTGTGATCTACCAGCACGTATTGTGGTGAGGATATTTCTTCTAGATCGTGGGAGGACCACCCCCGCTGGATTAGGATCAACGTTATGAACACTGGTATTGTCTTTTCAGGACCAACCTTCATAAGGAGGATTCTAATCTTTATTTGAAGTAATCTGTATCGGGACTTCCTCGATGTGATTTTGCATCCATCAGGCCGTATTTGTGGCCAAGGATATTTCTTCAAGTACTATTTGTTACCAAAAAACATAGAAATATTGAGGACTGCTGTAAATCTTTTAACAGATATGCCTATTATTACAGGGATGTATTTGTTAGGTATAAGTGTCTAGTTAATTGGATATTCATATTGTGAGGGAGAATCATTCCAATATTTCATATTCTATCTCTTATTTGTGTTCTGTATTGATTGCAAATTGTATTCATGTAATCAGTATCTTAGTGACTTAATTGCTTTATACTCTAGCTATGACTATAATACCTATCATCTTTAGCTCTTATTGGGGAGTGGAGGTCCTTTCTCCTGTTCATTATTCAACCATGTTCATTTTAGGTATTAGAGGGTGGTTTAGACAACTTTCCCTTTTAAATGAGCTAGTGTTATTCATACAGCCCCGCGCATGCGCATTAGATACTAAGTTGCGCATTTGCATCACACTTAAATCCTTTTTGTTTGGCCACCCCATGCGCAGTGGAGTGATGCGGTATGGTATGCCAGTTCTAGGGGAACTCAGGGCTAGCGACGTTCCATCAGTTCCGGCTTCACCTATGACGTCAATTATGGATATAGTAGCCAATCAGAACATGCGAATTATAATACGGGGAAACCTAGGGTAATGAAAGTTTATATAGATACTGGTCACGGACGCTATCGGATGATTTTTGAAGTCTTTTAAAGCTTGTTAGGTATTCTGCCTACCCCACCGCTCCCATGTTGAAGGCACATGTCGCCGAAACGCGTAGGAGGGGTGCTGTAGGCAGGATCCTGTTGTCCCCTTCTGGGACAACGTAAATATACCTTGAGCTGCTGCTCCATGCATTTTTTAGACACTGTTTGTTATGCGTTTTAGGATGGTGTGTTACTCCACTAGCCTTAGGACTTTGCCTACATGATTGGTTTATAGTTATTCCTGTTTCTCCACACTATTATATCTGCCTGTTGAGTATATTAGGGATGTTTCACCTCCTCCAAGTGATTGTAGTTTATCATATGGAGATAACCTGGGGTTTAGCCCTTTCATTTATACTGCTTGAGGGAAGTATATGTTACAGTTATGTCCTTATGCTTCAGACCTATATTGTCTGTAATTTCTCTTGAGATTCGTGTTCCGTATGATTGTGTTGCTATAGAGCTATCGCTGTGGTTTACGTACAGGGGATTCACATACCTTATTTTAAATATTCTTTGCTATTTTTATCATGTTTTTTGACTGTTAATTAAATAAATTTGTATTGTGTTAATTCATACGGTATTACCAGGAGTGCTATAATTGTGGCTTCTTTTTCTTTTGCTACATACTATAGGCCATGAAGCACCATGACAAACTATTCAGTGATATTAATACTGTCAGTTTTTTGGTTACCTTAACTATAGTCGTGTGGATGCGGGGGGTCTACTCTCTCTTCTTAGTATTATATATATGTGGTAAAGGTACCACACCTAATTAAAATTATAGAATAGCAGACACACAGGCACCAGCTGTATACTTGGTTGATTTTAGCACTCCTTATAGAAGAAGAGCAAAGAGTTTTTAGCTTGACACTCAAATGCTGTGCCCCAAAAGCATTGCTGTTTTAGCAACAATGTGATGTCATGCTGTTTTGGGAATGGTAAAGGTGTGCTACACTACATTACTTACAATACAGTACATTAAACCGCATTATTACTACACTATTTCTTAATTCATGATCCAGTAAGAATAAGGTATTATTAGAATTTTCTTTGTAAGGCTAATGCTGCCCGATCATTGTGTACTCTTTCCGAAATTAATCAGTTATTTACCCAATGAATCTGCTCACAGCAAACTTGTCACTCATCTATTATTCTAACTGCCCTGGTTCAAGGTTCATTGTATTATTTACCATGGTTTATTCTAGGACCGGTTGACACCAAGAAGGACCTTGAAAATATAGTACATATGATATATTAAAAATGATAACACAATTGAAATAATATGTGATCCTATTTTAAATATTTTGTGCAGTAGATATATATGATTACTATAATCTCTCAATTCCACTTGAATATGTATAATTATATTTCTATAATATAAAACAGCAAATCTATAATATGATTGATTTTATATACTGTTTAATTACTGTTACCTCTAAAATGTTTCATATACAAATGTTTGCTTATAAATAAATTAAGTTTTATAAGTATGCACAAACAAATATTTTTGTAGTTCTAAGGAGTACAGAACTGTACATTATGCCATTATTAACCCATGGTAAGGTGTTT
This sequence comes from Ascaphus truei, assembly GCA_036426205.1. Lineage (NCBI taxonomy): Eukaryota > Metazoa > Chordata > Amphibia > Anura > Ascaphidae > Ascaphus > Ascaphus truei. Next base: position 104,664 of record WSYH01001569.1, on the reverse strand, counting down.
GTGAACAGTGCTAAACTTCACCATGAGGACCTGTGTCTGTAAATCACAAATCTCCCAACTAATTGTTATGGATTACATTTTTTTGAATCTCCTCATAATTGCTGTAGTATATGTTGAAGGATGGTTCCTCTCAAGGACCTGCACTCTTGGGACATTTTATATTTCGCTTTGAGCTTAATATCTGCCAAAGTAACTTATTTCAGTGCTGCACACAGATCTTGGAAAGATCCCTTTGCTATGTTACTTCTCCTCTCACTCCTATTTACCCTCCAGCCTCCTAATCTGCCTTACTGTGTTCCTCACCTGTCACCCCACCCTTTAAAGCTCCTCCCCTCCATGTCTCTTTCTATCACAACTTCGATGCCTCCTCTCACCACTCCTACCACATCTCCTTACACCTACCCACATCTCCTCACCAATCTCACTAACATGCTCTCCACACTCCCACTCCTCTCCACTTACCATGCCTTTTCACACCATCTGTAGGACTCTTATCTTTAACACTCGCCCACCGTCTTCTCTGACCAGCCCACTACAAGCCTCTCAACACTCCTTACCAACACTCACTCCCCTCCTCCACCTGACAATCACAACACTCACAAATTTACATAGTCACTATTACAACCCTATCAAACAACATAGACAACTTACTTACACCATTTTACAATTGACAAATACACAAGACTCAGACTCACACAACTAATAATAGCAAAGGACAACTCACCAATTAATCTAAAACAAATCCTAATAAACTCTCAACACCTCACATGCTTATGGCCTCTCTCACTCCAACAGCATTGCCATCTTGTTTATTACCAATTTTTGTGCCCAATTTTGCAGAAGTGACATTTACAGTGTACCACAACAATTAACTATTTTTTAATGGAATGTTATATAAGTGTTCAAGTGGATTTTGGAACTTTAGGAAATGTTATTATTATCTTTAATAAAATGTTTTGTTTTTTTAAGTACTGCAATATTAACTCCTTTTAACGGAGTTTGACTAGGCCAAAATGTGTTAGATCAGACAGTGGTTCTTTATTCTTACGTTGCAGATATTAGATTTCCTGGAGTTCATCAGTATTCTTCTCCCCACAGCATAATACATTGAGAGCAATGGAGAGGAGGTATACTGCCTGCCTGGATGTGCTTAGAAAGGATTGCATTATTGGGGTTACTAATAACAGTTGGTTTGCAGTGAATTAATGCCCTTATCTTAAGTAGGCGCTTTCATGAGTGAATGTATCCGTCCTTTTTATAGATGTAAGTGTAGTTTAAAAAAAATATTCCCCCTTCCCAAATATATATTTTTTGCACCTGAGAATAGGCAATAGGCATCAGCAGTGAAGAAAAGGAAGATTTGGTGCTATTTCATAGGAATCAGGAGGAGAGGGATTAGTTATAAATCCCAATTCACTTCAGCCATCGAGTTCCATAGCAGATATTCACACATCAAGATTGCCGCCTCTGACGTACAAATTAAAATTTAGATACAGATGTATCATGACTCAGTTAACTTGTTGCAGAGATTGTGGGGCTACCCTTAAGGGAAAGCTGTTGCTGTGAGATATCACTGCAGCAGGTTTTTTTTTTCTCTGATGTTAGTGTGGCTCAGGAATGCTGAGAAGCACACTTCTGCAGATGGAAGCTGCTTTACTTGTTGCCTCTGGTGGGAAATTCTGTGCATCACTGCCATGTTTGGACTACTGGCTTAGGAAAACTCTGTGATATTCTGGAATTATACCCCCCCAGGTGGCGGTGAAGTGTTACCCCCCCTGGAGGCTTCTACAGGGGTATAGCTAATATAGATATATATCTATCTAATGCGGAGAGAGAGGAGAGAGAAGATAGATAGAGACAGAGAGAGAGAGGAGAAGAGAGGAGAGAGGAGAGAGAGAAGAGGATGAGAGAGAGAGTAGAGAGAAGGAGGGGGAGGGAAGGGCTCACGCGAGCTGTTCACGCCCCTGGATTCCTGAGCCGCCAACCCACGTGGCGACCGACAGTGTTTGCTGCCCTCGTATCTTTGGTTTCGCGACTCTGCAGCCCCTGCCCACGTCACCGTGCACCCCTCAACGTTTGGGTTGGTGCTGTTTCTATCGTGCGTTGTGTCATCCTTGTCCGCCTTCTCTGGTGGATCGTTTTATTTTTCTCTCCTGGTCCTCGCCGGCCCCCATTCCGCTTGGCCTCTTTTCGAGCTGTTATAACTTTGTGATTCCTTCCCCTCCCTCGCATTGTCAGTGGGAGTCTATATACCTTCCGACTCCCCCGTGCGGCTGCATGTGCCCTTCCGCCCCCAACCCGCCTACTGCAGCGACCCCTCACTCCCTGCCCCCGCCCCCGCCTCCTCCGCGGTCTCCCATTCGACATTCTTCTAGCCCCGCTGGGCCCGCGTCCCCGCACGGGCCCAATGTCGAGCTCTTCCTTTGAGGATTCCCCTACGGGCTTGGCTGCTCGGTCGTCATGTTTTATGTATATTTGCAATCCAAACACACCACTAAATAGGGACAGTGGACTCTCTTCACATTATTTCCTATTAGTGTTGGCTTACGACGTCTCCTGGTAGGCTCTATGTCCACTTTTGGGGACTTAAGCAAAGGTTTCCTAAACCTAAATTATGCGTATTCATATTACCTGAGAATGGGGTATGACAAACTCAAAGAAGAAGAGAACATTTTTATAATAAATCCAGACTTTCTCAAAAAAGATTCTCGATGCCAGCCACGACACACATGTAATGAATATTACACCCCACCACAACCACATACATATACGTACACCACACTAATATGTAAATACCAGTATAAGACATATCATAGATAAAAAGATCCGTGGGGGGAGATAAAGAATGCATTTTCACCAAATCAAATAGTCCCTTTATTTAGTTTTCGTTCATTCATTGTTCTGTGGCACAAAAACAGCTTTGTACATACAAGACCAAATAACATGTTTACCATGCATACATACAGTACCCTCCACAATACGACACACACCACCCACATGACAACACACTAACTCCCCAACATAACACACCACTAGTCCCCCCAAATACACCACACGTGTGAGTCCAGTCCCAGGATAAGGGCAGCTTGTGTCTAAATTATAGAAGAAACGTCAGAATCTATGAGGTGGGAATGATCCGCTCCACAATTGCAGTCACTAGGCTGGTGGATTAGGTAATCATACCGAACTTTCAAGGGTTCGGTTTCTCCATCTCTGCTCAACCTATATTACTAGAACAGTATTTAGGCAGAAAGAAGGGTTGTTGTTTTTCACTCCTTCTTCAAGAGCCTGGAGGCTGGGACAACACGTTTGTTTCCCCTTGTATCTAGTGTTGGGAAGAGGCCGCCACCGCTTTCATGACCTGCACTGATTTCGCGAAGCATGCCTGGTTATCCGTCATCTATGCAGATAAAGCGGCTCGTATAAAAATGTGGATATTATTAGCTGTATCTCAGTGACCCTATATAATAGGGTATTGTTTCCTTAAACTGGGGAACCACAATTTGTGGCCCCCAAGCAACAGTTGAGAGGGATATCGCTGTGTGTGTAGATCCCTAAAGGAGATAGGATTTATATGCATAACACTCTTAAAGCTGCAGTCCTGTAGTGGGTGAATGAAAATAAAGCAGGAGAGACTGAGTTAAGTAGAGGAAAGGGGTGAATCCGGAGCGACAACTACACACGCCAAAGAACGTCAGGTCCTATTTTGAAACACCGTAGCTTTTAGAAACCACACAGATGGAACAGCAGGACCGCGAGCACAGCTCCTCCTCGTATGGTGCTGAAAGTACCCAGTCTTCACTGTAGGCCAACGCGCAGAGACCCAGGTGGTGGGCGGCGGCGCATGCAACAGAACTACACCGCGATAAGGCGTTCTGAGGGAGAGGGAACCTGTTGCAACGGAGACGGGCATGGCGTGTGGTTTCGGTGGGGTGGCCAGCCGTCCGGGCGCGGTCGCCACTTATTGGCTGAAAACCGCGGCGCGGGGCTGGCCTACGCCTCCATCGCGGATGTTGTACATGTCCAAATATCCCTGCCTCCCTGAAACGTGGTCGCTGCGACCGCTGAGGGGAAAGGTGCGCGACAACGGTAGAGGACCGGACCGGCTGGACGGCAAGGGGGGACGGGGCTGAGTCTGATAGCACAGCGCACGCCAAGCCGTGTGCTATGAAGAACGTGACTGGGGGGCCGCCCCCTGGCATTCCCGTCTACTGGAGCTTTGTCAGGCGGGTCGTGAAAGCAGCCTCTAGAGGAGGCGCGACTGTGCAGCCAGCTGCATGCATCTGTGTGTTTTATATAAAAGTCCCGGGTTCAAACTCGGGAGCCCCTGATACGTCACTGGGTGCTTAACAGTTGTCGCATTCGGATTTCACCCATGTACTTTTACATGACCACATTGCACGGATGCACACTTCTGGTGATTCACGTTATGGTATAAGTCGTTTTGGACCAGGACGGCTGAGCTGACAGGAGTAATGAGTTGCCGTTTGCCCCTGGAGGCCCGACCTTTCTAGGTGGTCTCCGCAGCACTCTGTTTTGCAACTTTCCTTCAGACCTTGACAACTTGTTTAACAGCTGTGGTGTCAATTCACTCAGTGCCACGCCAAAAAGGGGCGCATGACTAGCTTAAAGTATTCTCAGGAAGCCTGAGTTAAGCAATGGTAATGCGTGTGTTGTGAGGATCCGGTTATTTTAGTTTAATACATAACCCCAGAAGGACTGCGTTGAAGCCCCCAGACAGATGTCCAGCACTGCAAAACAAGAGGGGCGTGTGTGCACAACCACACACTATACACCCGCCCCACCCCACAAAGCACACACACCCCAACTATACCTCCCCACCAAATACTACACACCACACCACGCTAATATCATATACAGTGTTCAGACAAACAAGCACTATTGTGCATTGCCCCGGGGAGGAGATGGATTAAACACTGTGGCGCAGTCCTATTGGCCCAAGACAAGACAACGTTATCCGGTAACTATGGTGGGCAGTAGTAGATTTTTTTGTTCGGCAGCGTAGTAGAGATTTTTGGGATCTGATTGTCAGACCCACTGCGGCTTATTATATATGAATATCGAATTATAGCCGATATATAATATATGATACTATCTAGTATAATATGATATATATATATATATACTAATAACTCTAAGATCAAATATATATAATCCTCTTTCCACAAGTACCTCTCATGACCGGTTTTTTTTTGCATGGGCCGGAATTGTGGAGGGTAGCTAGCAATTACCGTGCGCGAACGAAGTCACAGAAGAGCCGGACATGGGAAGTACAGTGCAGAGGGAAGGTAAGCAGTTGGCAAGATGTCGGGCCGGGCGGCAACAAGAGGCACAACCAGTGCCAACCGGGCCCGCTGTAGCCCCTTTCAGGATAGTGAGGGAAAGAGGCAGCAGCTGGGGGTCGGCAACCTGCAGAGCCGCAAGTAGGAGCAGAAAGAGCCGCATGTGGCTCGGGAGCTGCAAGTTGCTGAGCCTTGACTTAAACAAATCACATATTTACTATACATTTTTTCTCATTCTTGTATGCATGGGCTACCCGAAAAGTAAGAACTTCAAGGATGCATGTTATACTCGTATCATGAGTACAGTGTATTTAACATGTTGCAGTGCATATCATACAGTACATAGGTGCATAGGCCCATAAGTTATGCTATTGCACGAGATACCGTCTGGCGCTGCATGACACATTGTCCCATATTTATTAAGTTGTGCATCTTATCTGAGACACCCTGAGGTCGTGGAAATTAAGATGATTGAAAACAGCCACCGCTTAGTAGACTGTTTGGGACAACCATATGGCTTATTCAAGCTGATTGGTCCATAGGTTTCAGTGGTGACAAATCACCCATAACCATTCTATCGCACACAACCAAAAAATAAATCTACTGCCACTTACCCCGCCCCAGCCCTGCTTTTAAAAAAAAAGGAAATTGAATAAATTCCTAGTACAGAAAATTTTTTTGACCAAACACAGTTTATTTATGTGGATTCAACATTTTATTCTTAACTACAATTATCCTGTGTTACATAATTAACCATGTGTGGAAATGTCGGATCTAGAATAAAAAAAAAAAACGATGTGAATGACAGTTTTCCGAACCCCTTAACACAGTGCCTGGACGCCCCCTCTGCACAATACTTAAAGCAGCAATCCGCCTGGAAATCTTACCTGATCGAGGCACTTCAATGGTCCAGGTTACCACCTACATTTCCACGCACATGTTATATTGGGAGAGGATGTGTTGCCCCTACACTGTCTTCTGGGTTAGGGGGGCATTCCAATGTCTCCCGTGTTGAAGATCGAGAGTTAGATCTGGAGACAGAAAGCGTACTAAGTTATTTCAGTGGTATTGAGGGTTTTACAGTACTCATACGGACGGAGACAGGGGTAATAAGATATCCCAGATTCACGAGGTTGAGAGACTGTGCGCGGACAGAGAGGAAGAAGAGAGGGGCGAGTGCTCTGGCGGCGGTTAACAGAGAAAGAGAGCGTGTGGGGGTGGTGTGCACAGGGATTGAAGTCACACCCCCTTAAGTTCTGCCTGGGAAAACATTATTCGAAGGTTCGCTTCTATTCCCAGCAACTAGTATAAGGGGTTAACTCCGTGAGGAGTAGCTAATCATGAATGTAAGCCTGACACATGAGAGCCAGCCAAGGTAGATAAGGAATCTCAGTTACCAGCAATAGCTGCCTGTCTCAGATGAGAGCACAAGATAGAATGCTGTAGCCAGAAGGATAATACAACTAGTACTGCGCCAGTAAGATTGTTTCACTTTGTTTGCATGACTGCTATAAAAAGGGACTCTTACGGTTGGGTATGGTTTAGCCAGCAGCATTGCACTAGCCCTAGGATGGCTGTGTTAGTCAGTTTTCTCCCCACGGGGCAGCAGGATTTAATTGCTTCTAAAGGGGCAGCATTGTCACCCCATGTTATGTTGCTTGTGGAGGAAATAAACCACGACCGTTTTCATTTATCCGTGACAAATACACGTGTGAGACTGGTGTCCCTGGACCTGGCTACAGGACCGTGCCATCACAAGTGGTGTCAGAAGTGTGGATGCGTCGGATGGACCCATGTATTGAGGGCCCACACAAAAAAAAATGGAAAAAAATGGAGACATTTTTTCCCAGTCTGAGCAACAGCTCCAGCTAGCAGAAAGAAGACGCAAAGCAGAGCGACAAGACCCAAGCAGAGAGCGACTCAAGCCCACAAGCTGAGCGACAAGCACCAGAACATGAGCAACAGGGCCAGCGAGAGGAGGAAAAGCTTACTCAACTGTATGGTCGACGGCCCCCGAGCCCCAGGACAGATCCAGGTGATCACGAAACTACCACAGGGTGATGCCTGACATTAAAATGAAGCCAACGAAGACCCAGAGGCATTATTCTCCTCACTTTTGCAAAGGGTTAGCCCACGCCCATGGCTGAGACAGTGATGCTGGGTCTAACGACCTTGGCCACTCCTCATAGGGGAAGCTAAGGCAGCCTACCAGACTCTTCCACCCCCGCACGATCGACGGCCACTGAGCATCAGAATCTAAAGGCTGCTGATTACTGCGACCGCCTCGAGGCCTCCTCAATACAGAACATACCGACGGCGGGTTTTCCGGGAAGTCAAATATTACAAAACAGGACAGACCCCCGGTCATAGCCCACACGCGTAGTCAGACCTTACTGTGACAGGTGGATACAAACCGCGAAAAAAACATGACAAGCGAAGTACGCTGAACAGTTTAGTGCAGCACACTCACGAGAGTGTAATACAGATTCTGCCCCGCTCTGCCCGCTCCGGGTAAAAAGAACACGCTGCATATTTCCCTGGACTCAGCGGCCGCTTAGCGCGGAAAACTTCCTGGCGAGATGACCACCCACAGGATAGCTCGGGAAACGGCCGCGTGGTGCAAACACAGTTGCCTTAAGGGATATGACTAGAGGGGAAGAGAGAGCAGACCTCGAGGGGTCTACCACACCCGCCAGCTCGGGAACGACCAGTCACCCCGACGGAAGACCCGCTTCTCATTCGGAGGGTTTTCCTGGTTACCAAACTCCCGCCAGAGGGGACAGACCCAGGCTACCGATGCCGGTCACGACTGGCACCTTGCAATCAAGGGACGGCACGCCACCCACAGTATTACCGCGAGAACCTGGCTCCTGTCACTCGCTACCTGTGGATGAGGATACCCCCACAGCAACAGACGGGAGAGGACCCCATCCAAAGCGCGCGAAGAGTCCAACACAGAGACCCGTCGAGAGCTGACGCTGACGCACCCGACGGTTGCGCGATTCAGGATGGATGATGAGATGGACTGTTCCATATGGCAGAACCGCCACAGCTGTTCCGAGGGGACAACAATCCGTGTATCAGTCACAAGACATCTCTGGACTGGGAAACAACAACTTAAACGCAATGCAGGACTCGGGCTTGAAAAATAACCCTGATCCTAGAGGGCCTAAATTCCAAAGCAAATAGACTATCTTATGGGGGAGACTTTCCTGTGAATATCGAGTGTAATCCATGGGTGAAATAACGAGAGTACCGACGGGAACGTCTACTGCTATCAGGGAGTCATAAGAGGCTAGCCTACTAGTGACGAGTTGCTCCCTGACTACCTGCCTCCTGTTTACTTGGCAGAGTTGGCCCTAACCTCGAAAACATTGTTGGCCCTACTCCTACGGATGACTACTTCTCTGGGTAAACCGTAGAAGCCTGGAGATGTTTCCCTTTTCCCAGAAGGATTTTTTTCCCCGTTAGACACCATGTCCCAAAGACACGTAAACAGAGTGGTGAGGAAATAAAGGGACTGCGTTAAGAAAGGCTGGGTATCTTGGTAACATCAGTCAGCCAAAGGACTGAAGGTCATGGCCGGGGAGACCAGGGTGGGGGAAACAGATAGATACGGGAATTTTGCCAGACCTGGTCTTCCGACTTCCGTAGAGGGCAGAGGGAGGACCCAGCTCTGGATGGACAATATGAGAAGTGTTGGTAAGGTCACCCACAAGATAATGGATGCAATGAACAGGTTGTAAAGTGTTTCCACATTTTTGAACTGTTGAATGACATTCTATATCGTGGAATAAATCCGGTTGACACCAACAGGGGCGGTCCTTCGCCAGATGCTAGTCCCTAAAGGGTGATGTTATCAACGGTTGTTCACCCTAGCCCAGTACTCTCCCATGGGGTGGTCATTTGGGCAGAGATTAACCACGGACCGGCATCTCGTCCGTTTGGTTTTACTGGCCAGGCACATGATCACAGCATGAAAAAACGATGTGAGACATGTTATGAATGCCAGTTAACTAGCCAAAAATGGACAGAAGCCGGCTCCCTTGGTTCCTATGCCCTTGGTAGCCGTCCCATTCGAGGAGAATTGGGGTAGATAATGGTCGGACCTTTAGAACCCTCTGCAAAGGGACATAAGTAAATTTATACTCGCGTTGTGGTAGAATTAGTGCCACCAGAATCCTGAGGCGCTTCCCTCTGAGATCAGCCACTGCTAAACAGGTGCTCCACAGGCTTGGTAGAACTGTTCTCTAGGGTAGGACTTACCCAAGTAATGTTAACTGACCAAGGGAACAATTTTTCATGGCCCAAATTTTATGCCACGGAAGTCCTAAAGTTATTGGGAGGGAGGCAATAACAAATTCCATCAGGACCTCAGGCTACCACCTCAGACTGATGAATTGGTAGAGAGGTTTAAACCGTTACTTACAAAACCCATGATTAGGAAGTTTGTGGACACTGAAAAAGCGAAGCTGGGGATGAACTTCTCCCTTCGTTGTTTGCGGGTATATGAGAAGTTCCCAAATCATCCACAGGCTTCTCCCCATTGGCTCATCTATGGAAGCCAACCTAGGGGTATTGCGACCTACGGAAGGAATGCCTGGGAGGAGGAGCCCTTCCCCCTCAAGATACACCTTCAGTATGTCATAGACCTTAGAAAACCGCTAGACATGAATGGTAGGTTTGCTAAGGAAACATCAAACCTGCCCAAGACCGTCAAGAGACGCGTACACCAAAAAATGCTCGCTTGAGGGTCTTCAAACCTGGGGACCAAGTTGATGCTCTACTTCAGACATAAGAGAGTAAGACTACCTGCGATAGTGGCAGGGTCTTCCAGTTCTCCGCCGCACCGGGGAGGTGAACTATGATGATCTATCAAGCACTAGGGTCCAGGAAGGGTAAACAAAAAATCTACACGGTGAACATCATGAAACCTGGAAAAACGATGAGATCGATCGTTCGATCACCCTCGGAAGGAGAGACGGATTTTGGTGTCCGCAGCTTCCAAAGGCCAAGTACGTACACTGACCAGCGGTCCCCATGGGAGGGCAGTGTAACATGGAACAAAGGTCAGACCTACTAGAATTATGTGACCTAGTGTTCCAAGATGTTTGTTTCGGAAGCTGCCAGGGCACAGACTAATTTAGGGTCCCATAGGATTGAGACCCGACCTGGCGTAAAAAGTACGGCCCCTCCCTGTATAGATAAGACAGAGGCCGAAAAGACCTGGTTAGAGAGGTGGATACAATAGCCGGAGATAATAGGACATGTTTCGGATTTTGTGCGGTGATAGAGGAGTCCCACAGCGGAATGGTGTTGTCCAAGCCCTATCGTGTTGTGTCCACTAAACCAGACGGGCAAGGTGAAAGGTTTTGAGTAGAAAGTGCGAAAGGTAATGCTGTCCAGATTTGTGCATATCCAATGCCTAGGGTGGATGAAGTGCTGATTCGGCTTGGTAAAGCAGAGTATATCTCCCCTAGATCTCACGATAAGGATATTGGCAAGATACCTCTGCGAAGAATCCCCAAATGCAAAACTGCCTTCGCCATCACTATCGGTTTTTACGCAATCGTCACTATGCCATTTGGGTGTTAAATGGGGCTCCAAGTCCACGTTCAAAGGTTGAATGGATAAAGTATAAGGTACTACGACCCCTAGGGCATATGCCGCGGCCTACTTTGATGACATTGTTCAATCTAGTAGCAGACACTGGCAGTCTCATATAAAAAGGTTAAGGGCAGGTCTAACGTCCTTAAGAGGAAGCAGGGCTCACTGCAATCCAAAAAAAGTGCATGGTAAATCCACTACAAAAGTAGTATTGGCTATGCTGGTGGGGGGAGGGAATAGTAGAGGGCCACTAGATAGCAAGGTGGCCGCCATAATAAAAAAGTTCCAACACCCCACAGACATCAAGACACCGGGTCCGCTCCCTTTTGAGGGTTAGCAGGGTAATTACCGGCGGTTTATCCCAATTTTTCAGAAATATCTGCACCCCTAACAGGACTTTGACAACCAAAGAGGCCCCGCCGACCCAAGTTAAATGGGCTTGGGTTTAAGTGCAAAGACGCCATTTGACATGCTAAAAAAGTGCCTGTCAGAGGGCGCCGCTCTTCAAGGAGCCCAGATTTTTAAAAAAGCCCTCATTATACCAGAAGATGCTTTCAGCAGAGGGGTAGGACTCGGGAGCAGTGCTGTCTCAGCATTTGATGGTGTGAAAACACCCAATAATGGTCATCAGCGAAAAGTGTTCCAAGGGAAGTGAGGTATTCAGTGATTGAGAAGGAGTGCCTCGCAGTAGTAAAACGGGGCAATTGAGGCCTTGAGGACATATGTCGCCGGGGAGTACACTTCACCCTGCGGCATGACCATGGCCTTAAGTGGTTGAACACAATGAAGGACACAAAATCCCAAGGTTGACCAGGTGGTATATGGCCCTCCAAACCGCTTCTCTTGATATTCGCATAGACCTGGAAAAGACCATGGAAAATAGCTGAGTTTTGTCCAAAGAGAAGGAGGGAGGCGTACGGGCTTCAGCCGTGTGGGACACTTAGCCACCACCCAAACAGGGGAGGTATGTGACGGGTGAAAGTCAACCCATCAGTTATGCCTGGGAAACATAGGTTGAGTGCTTCATCCAGCCACTCATAAGCGGTTTTAACTCAGGTGGAGGAAGCTAGCTCCATCATGAATTGTATGTAAAGCTGACAACTGAGATAGCCAGCAAGAGCTATTAAAGGATCTGGACCAGCAGTAGCACACACACACACACACACACACACACACAGCACCCCTACACACACAAGCACACCACAAGCACACCACACACACACTGGAGCTCTAGACACACAACACAGCACCTCCTCTACACTCACAACACACGCACCTCTACACACACAACACAGCAGCTCTACACACACATGCTACACCCACCCACTGCTGCTGACACTGACACACACACACACACACAGTAGCTCTATACACACATCAGATCTACACACACAAACTGCTGCTACACATACAAAAGCACAACATACACACACACACACACACACACACACACACACACACACACACACACACACACACACACACTGCAGCCACAATAAAAAATGCAGCCACTTACTAAACTTTGCACTCTCCGCCCACCTCTACACACAACACAGCACCTATACATACCCCCCCAAACACACACAACACTGCACCTCTATACACAGCACCTCTACACACAACACAGCACCTCTACACACACACACTCAAACAGCTGCTATCCACACATGCTACACCCATAAAGACTGCTGCTGACACTGACACACACACACTGGAACTCTACACACACACACAGCACCTCAACACAGATATACAACACAACAGCACACACAAACTACTATTGACACACTCAAACACAAACTGCAGCCACAAAGAAACTGCAGACAGACAGTTACTTCTTTGCAAACCCCCCCACCCCACAATCACACATACACTTCAACTGAATCTGCTCAGAAAATCTGTCAGCTTTGGAGGGGGAGGAGTCAACCCATGGCTGATACGTCCTGACCAATCCCCTGCCCTGTCTCAGAGCTTTTACTTAGGGGAAGGGGACAGGAGCAGGGGACAGGAGAGCTGCCGCGGTGGGGAGTAGGGAGCCATGCGGGGACTAGGGAGATCGCAGGGAAGGAGCAGAGGGGCCACAGCATGGAGAGTACTTACCCTAAAACAGATCTCCAGGCAGAAAGAATGGCCGCTCGTTGGGGGCGGGCTCATATAGAGCCTGGCCGCGCGCCCACAAAGCCTGGGAGCGCGCGCCAATCAGGAGTCAGGTAACAGGGGAGTTTTTTTTTGTTTTTTTTAGCGCGAGCAGAGAAATTTCAGCGCGAATGGGATAGCTTGTAAAAAAAAAAAAACACACGTGCTGCTTGGGCCTAATATTTACACGCCAGGGGGTTCAATCCACCCGCCCCGGGCGAGTAAATGTATAGGATTGTCGAACACTGTATATAGATATATATATATATATATATATATATATATAATATATTATATTATATACAGTGTTCGACAAACCTATACATTTGCTGCCCGGGCGAGTGGTTTAATCGTGGCGAGCTCCTATGGCCCAAGCAGCACCACGTTTGGGTACTAGTGTGCGAGTAGATTTTTTTGTTGTGGCGAGTAGATTTTTTGGTGATTTGTCGACCACTGTGTATATATAATATTATATATATAATATATATATATATATATATATATATATATATATATATATGCAAAATACAACTGTATGCTCATCTGCATGTCTTAGCAGGTCTGCAAACCTAAGACATGCAGATGAGCATACAGTTTGTATTTGAATATTTGCTTTCTGGTGGAGGGTTTTTGTCACTTTTTTACTCACCAAAACTAACTCAGAAATTATAGATATATATATATATATATTATTATGTAAGCAAAGAAAAAAAGAAGCCCAAAATTATCGCACTCTGGTATACCGTATGAGATAAACACAATACAAACGTTATTTAATTAACAGTCAAAAAACATGATAAAAGATAGCAAAAATATTTAAAATAAGGCATGAATCCCCTGTACGTAAACCACAGCGATAGCTCTATAGCAACACAATCATATCAGACACCGAATCTCAAAAGGAGAAATTACAGACAACATAGGTCTGAAGCGTAAGGACAGTAACTGTACATATGACTCCCACAAAGCAGTATAAATGAAAGGGCTAAGACCAGGGTTATTCCATATGATAAACCACAACATTTGGAATGAGGTGAAACATACCTAATATACTCAACAAGGCAGATATAATAGTGTGGAGAAACAGGAATAACTATAAACCTATCATGTAGCAAAGTCCTAAGGCTAGTGGAGTAAACAGCACCATCCTAAAAACGCATACACTGGCGACCAACTTTATTCTTATTTGGCTAGCTCAGCGAATTTCAGAAGATCCCGGTGATGTGCGGTTTGGTGTCGTTTTCTACAGGGGTATATAGCGTTATTTTAGCGGCTGTGATTTAAGCAATTTATTCCCGCTGGCTGCAATACTGCAATGCCGTGTAAAAATGCATGGGGGCGTTTGCGAGCTGTTGTGTTTAAAGCCGTCCCCTATAACCCCTAACATACAGTACTGTACATTTTTATTCAAAGTGTACATGTGCAGGGGGTCTCCGGAGCTGAACTGCGTTGGTTTCAGGTCGGGGGATCCCCTGCTCCCCGAGATACAGCCCCCTTTATGATAGCACATAGCCGCTAAGGTAAGGAACGATTCTTATTTATTATGTATTTTTATTCATACTGTATATGTGCAGAGGGACTCCAGAGCAGACCGCTGTGGTTTTAGGTCTGGGGACCCCCTGCTCCCGAGATACGGCCCCTTTAGGGGTGCCGGTATCCCTCTGCTTGGTTATACAGGTCGCGGTCATTGATCGGGACCTTTAAACGCAGAGGGATACCGCACCTCATAAAGGGGGCTGTATCTCGGGAGCAGGGGATCCCCGACCTGAAACCAACGCAGTTCAGCCCGGAGACCCTGCCCTGTCACTTTTTGAAAAAATAAAATGTACATTACTCTGTAGTTAGGGGTTAAGGGGACGGCTTTAAACAAACACAACAGCTCGCAAACGCCCCCATGCATTTTTACACGGCATTGCATAGTATTGCACCACGGGAATAAATGCTTAAATCACAGCCGCTAAAAATAACGCTATATACCCTGTAGAAAAACGACACCCAAACCGCACATCACCGGTGATCTTCTGAAATTCGCTGAGCTACCAAATAAGAATAAGTTGTGTCGCCAGTGTAATGCGTTTTTAGGATGGTGCTGTTTAACTCACTAGCCTTAGGACTTGCTACATGATAGGTTTATAGTTATTCGTTTCTCTCCTTTCTCCAACTATTATATCGGCCTTGTTGAGTATATTAGGTATGTTTCCCCTCATTCAAATGTTGTGGTTTATCATATGGAATAACCCGGTCTTAGCCCTTTCATTTATACTGCTTTGTGGGAGTCATATGTACAGTTACTGTCCTACGCTTCAGACCTATGTTGTCTGTAATTTCTCCTTTTGAGATTCGGTTGTCTGATATGATGTGTTGCTATAGAGCTATCGCTGTGGTTACGACAGGGGATTCATGCCTTATTTTAAATATTTTTGCTATCTTTTATCATGTTTTTTGACTGTTAATTAAATAATTTGTATTGTGTTTATCTCATACGGTATACCAGAGTGCTATAATTTTGGGCTTCTTTTTTTTCTTTTGCTTACATAATAATAATATATATATATATCTATATATTTCTGAGTTAGTTTATGGTGAGTAAAAAAGTGACAAAAACCCTCCACCAGAAAGCAAATATTCAAATACAAACTGTATGCTCATCTGCATGTCTTAGGTTTGCAGACCTGCTAAGACATGCAGATGAGCATACAGTTGTATTTTGCATATATATATATATATATATATATATATATATATATATATTATATATATAATATTATATATACACAGTGGTCGACAAATCACCAAAAAATCTACTCGCCACAACAAAAAAATCTACTCGCACACTAGTACCAAACGTGGTGCTGCTTGGGCCATAGGAGCTCGCCACGATTAAATCCACTCGCCCGGGCAGCAAATGTATAGGTTTGTCGAACACTGTATATAAGTATAATATATTATATATATATATATATATATATATATATATCTATATACAGTGTTCGACAATCCTATACATTTACTCGCCCGGCGGCGGGTGGATTGAACCCCCTGGCGTTGTGAAATATTAGGCCCAAGCAGCACGTGTGTTTTTTTTTTTAAATACACCCATTCGCGCTGAAATATTTCTCTGCTCGCGCTAAAAAAAACAAAAAAACTCCCCGTGTTACCTGACTCCTGATTGGCGGCGCGCTCTCCCGGCTTTGTGGGCGCGCCAGGCTCTATATGCGCCCGCCCCCAACGACGGCCATTTTTCTGCCTGGAGATCTGTTTTAGGTAAGTACTCTCCTATGCTGTGGGCCCCTCTGCTCCTTCCCTGCGATCTCCCCTATTCCCGTCCCCGCATGGCTCCCTACTCCCCACACGCGCAGCCTCTCCTGTCCCCTTGCTCCTTTCCCCTCTACCCCTAAGTAAAAGCTCTGAACAGGGCAGGGATGGTCAGGACGTATCCACCATGGGTTTTTGACTCCTCCCCCTCCAAAGCTACAGATTTTTCTGAGCAGATTCAGTTGAAGTGTATGTGTGATTGTGGGGTGGGGGGGTTTGGCAAAGAAGTAACTGTCTGTCGCAGTTTCTTTGTGGCTGCAGTTTGTGTTTTGAGTGTGTCAATAGTAGTTTGTGTGTGCTGTTGTGTTGTATATTCTGTGTGAGCTGTGCTGTTGTGTGTGTAAGTTCCAGTGTGTGTGTGTCGTGTCAGCAGCAGATCTTTATGGGTGAGCATGTGTGGATAGCAGCTGTTTGAGTGTGTGTGTGTAGAGGTGCTGTGTTTGTGTGTAGAGGTGCTGTGTATAGAGGTGCAGTGTTGTGTGTGTTTGGGGGGGGTATGTTAGGTGCTGTGTTGTGTGTAGAGGTGGGCGAGAGGAAAGTTAGTAGTGGCTGCATTTTTTAATTTAGTGGCTGTCAGTGTTGTGGTGTGTGTGTGTGTGTGTGTGTGTGTCGTGGTGTGTGTGTGGGTGTTGTGTGTGTGATGTTGTGTGTGTGTGTGTGTGTGTGTGTATGTTGTGCTTTTTGTAGGTGTATCAGTCAGTTTGTGTGTGTAGACTGATGTGTGTATAGAGCTACTGTGTGTGTGTGTGTGTGTCAGTGTCAGCAGCATGGGTGGGTGTAGCTGTGGTGTGTAGACGCTGTGTTGTGTGTTGTAGAGGTGCGTGGTGTTGTGAGTGTAGAGGTAGGTGCTGTGTTGTGTGTCTAGAGCGTCCAGTGTGTGGTGGTGTGCTTGTGGTGTGCTTGTGTGTGTAGGGGTCTGTGTGGTGTGTGTGTTGTGTGTTGTGTGTGTGTGTGTGTGTGTGTGTGTGTTGTGTGTGTGCGTGGGTGTTTGTGGTGTGTGTGTGTGTTGGTGTGTTGTGTGTGTTTGTGTGTGTCAGCAGCTTGTGTGGTTTGCTGTGTGTGTGTTTGTGTGTGTGTGTGGTGTGTGAGTGTGTGTGTACACAGAGGGACGCAGTGTATGGATATCATAGCTGCAGTGTAAGCGTATACAGTATGAGGTGGTTTCATGTATTACCATTTTTTTAATAAAAAATTATTTACTATACAAAATGTCTATTATTTATGAAAAAAGTCTACATTTAGCCTATAATATAAGAATCCCCTCAGAACAGGGCATTTAACTGGCCAAAATGCTCCCTGTCTCTTCGGGGATTTTACTTATTATCTCTACTGTGCATGCAATGTCCTGTATATATGTATACCCTGTTCACTTATGTAACTATGTCAGTATTGTAACCATGTATTTTGTCGCATCTAACTCTATGCCCAGGACATACTTGAAATGAGAGGTAAATCTCAATGTATTTCTTCCTGGTAAAACATTTATAAATAAAAGTCTCATCCTGCCTTGCCCTCGTTTGATTGAACCTCGTTCTGTCTTCTAATCCTTGACCCCGGCTTACTCTCGAACATTCTACTCTCTCCTACCCACAGACCTGATTAAGTGACCCCTAACGATCTTTATCTCTCCAACCCTTGACCCGTTTGCTTCCTACGATCCTACATTCTCCTACCATGACCTGGCCTATCCATCTACTAGGAACCTGCACAAAAAAAACTTATTTGAACAATCATTCTTTAAAAAAAAGACTACAGTATTTGGCTTTTTAATTCTTCTCCCACAAAGGTTGCCACACCATTGAGACGCACAAGGACATGATATTGCCCCTCTGATTTTATGCTTATGCCCAAAAGTAATTGTGTGTATGTGGGTACACATTCTATAGTTACTGAGATCTTAACTCTATTTTGAGAGACATATGGCACTATTTGTGTTTTCTTTTTTCTTTCACATATTGTGCTCCCCATCACTTAACTTTGACACAACAAGTAAGACCAGATCACAATACCAAAGTAATACAATAGATTACAATAATAATACAATAGATTACAATAGATACTACTGGCAAAAGCTGTGGCTGGGAACTGTAGCCAAATTACAACACAACACTGATACATACAAAACCAATAGAGGACCTGAAAGGGAACTCACTGCACATTCTGTGAGGGTGAGGAAGTGGAGGCCAGAATAAAACGCTAGAAAAAGACCTATCAATGTACAACAATCTCTAGAAGATGCAAAAAATAAAACATATTTTTTAATAAAATAAACAACTAACTCGAAGACAAACTAGATGACCTAGATAAAACTCCAGCATAACAATTTGAGGATAATAACGTGCCCCGAGTGCACAAACAGATGCATCTGCAGAGTTCTGTACATAATGGCTACCAGTAGAAGACATTTATGGTAATCTAGCGGAAATTGTGTGTACAAGGTGGAAAGGTGCACTAATTAGACCCGCTACTTTCTTCCAGAACCAGGACTACAAACAGACATATACCCTCATAGGCACGTTATTCACTTGTCAGACAGCCAAACATTGTGATGAAGCATTTAAAGAAACAGTTGAGATAGCTTACGGAGGTAAAAAGATAATGAGTCTAAACAACCTACTAAATAACCGTGTCCTAAAACTTAGGGATTTGGAAAGCGTCTTACATTGACTTTTCAGACCACACAAAAAAATTATACCTAATATATCCGTGCTCACTTAAGATCTTCTTCACATGACTCTGGAAAACTATAAAATGTCAGTCTTGTTATAATGCTATCCAAGTGGTGACCTTTTTTCTTCGCCAAGGCCATTTGGATATTGTATAATATTATTTCGAGGCCATACAAAATTCAACTTAAAATTGCCCTTCTATATTTGATCACAAACATTTTAATTACTCACCCCTAATGTGATGGCTAATATGCTTCTCTTTTGGTGACTGACTGTACTGACACTTGGGTGATGGGTGACTATGATCTAAGTGTGTGGTTGGTGCCTGTATCCACACACACACTCGATTAGAAAATTGCAGGGGGGAGGATCAGAACTCTCAGCCCACTCTCTCATCCCACTCGCTCGCTCAGACTCTCAACCTCACTCAGACTCTCACCTCAGACCTCTCTGACTCTCAGACCCACTCTCTCAGACTCCTCAGACCAACCCACTCCTGATCTCTCAGTCACTCTCCCTAGACTCTCAGACCCACTCTCTAGAGTCTCTCCTCACTCCCAACCGACCCACTCCTCTCATATCTCGCACACACTCTTCTCAGGTCACTCACTGTCTCCTCCTCCGACCCACTCTCGATACTCATCAGACCCGACTTCTCTCAGACTCTCAGAACCCATTCGTTCTCCTCAGACCCCCTCGAGACCACTCTCACTCCATACCCGACACCACTCTCTCAGACCACCAACTCACGTCTCAGACCCTCGAACCCACCTCTCTCATGCCCACTCTCTCAGACTCTCAACCCACTCTCCTCAGACTCCTCAGACCCACTCTCCCTCACTCTAGACCCACTCTCTTCACACCCCTCTCTCAACCACTCTCCAGATCCCTCTCTACTCTATCACCATGCTCTCAGACTTACACTCTCTGACTGTCTCATCTCACCGACGGGTCTATGCATTAAGCCTCAGAAAACGAAATGCAATTACGCCCTTTTTTGAATTCGCCATTTTTTTGGCATGTTAACCTCACAGTGCATGCAGGGCCTAATCCTTGGATGAATGACTGCCCACACCCATTTGAAAGTGCGAGAACCGGTGGTCGAGACTGGTTTCCTGCTCGAGAGTGCCGAGAAGCCGTCCTCTCTTCGCAAACATAGCCACATTAAAAAATTAATTTTATAAACCATTTTTAACCTCATATGTAGTGTGGCAGGGGTTCCTAGCTGAACCTCCATTGGTTTCAGTCCGGACCCCCTTTTCCCGAGATACAGTGCCCCTTTATGAGGTGTCCGGTATCCCTCTGCTTTAAATGTCCCGACACGTGACCCAGAATGTAAACAAGTCATAGGTATCCGGCACCGCCCCCCTAAAGGGCTTGTATCTCAGGAAGCGAGGGGTCCCCGGACCTAAAACAACACGGTTCGCTCCTAGACACCTCTGCACATCTACGTATGAGTAAAATAAACCCATATCAATTAAACATAATTCCTTACCTCTGTGTCGGCTAATGTGCTATGGTCAACGAAGCACATTAGACTGTATGTTTTAATAATAGTTGCAGGAGGCCAGTGGGGTCCCCTGAGCGAACCGCAATTGCCTTGTGGCCTCTGGGACCCCCTGCTTCCGAGTAACAAGCCCCGGTATGTGTTCATCTGTGCAGAGTCCCCCCCATCTTGATAGTGTGCCCATACGCGTACGGCCCGCTATAAGCTGGGCGCGACACTGTCAACGGATGCGCCCAAAACCGGGCCTGACTCGGGAAGCAGGGGGTCCCTGAGCCACACATCAAATGCGGTTACCTCAGGGACCACCCTGCTCCAGCACCACATTATTAAATACATTAATGCCTCTTCATTACCAAGCGATAGCCGCTACGGCAATGAATGGGTTAAGGCAGTATAGCTGTTGTGATAGGGGACAATTGCACCCAATAAACATTGCATACACAACATACATATTAATGGGCAAAATTACTGAGTAATCCAACAATGATAATGTGCATTGTCCTTTAAAATACAAAACACAATAATAATATATACAATATGGCCTCACCCATGTCCGTACTGCCCACGATGAAGGCCATCCTCATCTTCATTCTCATCCGCTAAGTCCCCCCCGCTGCTAAAAACAGAAAGAACGAATAAAACACATCCAATGTTAATGGTCCCTAACCCATTAATTCATCCCATAGCGGTTTATTAACCGCTACAGTCATTAATGGGTTACCCCCCAAACCCCCCTCACACCACAACTTCGGTAGTGCTACATAAACACACTCCCACCTAACCCCCCCACCCCGTGAGGCCTACACCACCCTCCCACTAACCCACAAGGAGAGTCTACCCCACATACACTTGGGGCCAATACCCCCTCCCCCCCATCCCAACACATAAAGTTACAATAATGTGCCAAATAACTATTTCCAGATATGGATAATAGATTATTTTGCCATTATTAAACCACATAAACTAGCAGAAAATAAGAACTTCTATTGACCCTCAATCAATAGAGGCCCTGTCGCCATCATAACCTTGTCGTGCCCTTTGCACAAAAAATCCATAAGGCCAATACATTGCATACATTCAGGATAATCAATTAACCAACCATTAATCACCGTATCGGCATAAACCGCAAGTATTTAAGGTTAAACCTCTCGGCCCGATAACCCCGGTAATGAAGCAGCATTTCTGTATTTTAATAATATTGTACAGTGAGCAGGGGGTTCCCTGAGCCAGAAATTAATGCTCAGGGAACCCCCTGCTCCTGCACAAGTTTATTAAAAATACAGAAATGCTGCTTCATTACCATAGCGTATAGCCGCTAAGGCAATGAAGGGTTAAGGCAGAATAAACAATAAATACATTACATACATATTTTTAATGTGTGTTTTAAACCTCCCTGCCTTCACTGTAATCTATGTAAAAAACCCTCCCCCTATTGTGTGTTTTAAACTTCACTGCCTTCACTGTAATCTATGTAAAACCCCATCCCCCTATTGTGTGTGAAGCTTCCCTGCCTTCACTGTAATCTATGTAAAACCCCCTCCCCATATTGTGTGTTTTAAACCTCCCTGCCTTCACTGTAATCTATGTAAAAAACCCTCCCCCTATTGTGTCTGCTAAGCTTCCCTGCTTTGACTAATCTGTGTAACCCTGTATGTAAAAGGATAAATCTTGTATTTATGGGGCGGGGGGGGCACAGGGGGTGGGTAATGTATTTAATAAATATAGTGCTGTTTATTGTGGGTCATTGTACTGTTTTTATTGTGGGTACTGGGGGTGGGGTGTTTCCCCAACGGTATGTGGGTAGGCCTCCCTTGTGGGTACTGACTGGGTGGTTAGGCCTCACGGGGGGGGGGGTTAGTGTGGGAGGGTATGTAGGCATCCCGAGTGGTGGGTGAGTGTGGCATTCCAGGAACATGCCAGGTACAAGCCGGTGATTAGTAAGAATAAAGTCTGCCGCAGAAGTAACAAACAGTGTCTAAAAAATGCATGGAGCAGCAGCTCAAGGTATATTTACGTGTCCCAGAGAGGGGACAGACCAGGGGATCCTGCCTACAGCACCCACTCCTACGTATTTCGGCGAGATTCCTTCAACTGGGAGCGGTGGGGTAGGCAGAATACATAACAAGCTTTAAAAAGACTTCAAATCGCGCCGAAAAGCGCCGTTAACAGGTGTCTATAATAAACTTTCAATTACCCTAGGTGTTCCCCGTATTACATTTGCATGTCTGATTGGCTACGTAATTCCATAATGACGTCATAGGTGGAAGCCTGAACTGACGGAACGTATCTAGCCCTTAGTTCCCCTAGAACTGGCAATACATAGCCTCATACAAGCCACTGCGCATGCGTGGCCAAACAAAAAGGATTTAAAGTGTGATGCCTAGATGCGCTACTCAGTAAGCTAATGCACTTGGATTTCGGATCTACTGTTATCAACACCTATACCGTTTCATTCAAGACAAAACTCTACAGGGAGGATTTACCTTTTCAATTCAAAGTTAATCTACATTGGGACCTTATTTATGTGCCTTTGTGATCTACCAGCACGTATTTGTGGCTGAGGATATTTCTTCTAGATCGTGGGTAGGACCACCCCCGCTTGGATTTAGGATCAACAGTTATGAACACTGGTATCTGTCTTTTCAGGACCAACCTTCATAAGGAGGATCTAATCATTTATTTTGAAGCTAATCTGTATCGGGACTTCCTCTATGTGATTTTGCATTCCATCAGCCCGTATTTGTGGCCAAGGATATTTCTTCAAGTACTATTTGTTTACACAAAAAAACATAGAAATATTGAGGACTGCTGTAAATTCTCTTTAACAGATATGCCTATTATTACAGGGATGTATTTGTTTAGGTATAAGTGTCTATGTTAATTGGATTCATATTTGTGAGGGAGAATCACTTCCAATATTTTCATATTTCTATACTCTTATTTGTGTTCTGTATGGATTTGCAAATTGTATTCATGTAATCAGTATCTTAGTGACTTAATTGCTTTATACTCTAGCTATGTCTATATATACCTATCATCTTTAGCTCTTATTGGGGTAGTGGAGGTCCTTTCTCCTGTTCATTATTCACACTCGTTCATTTTTAGGTATTAGAGGTGGTTTAGACACTTTCCCTTTAAATGCAGTGTTATTCATACAGCCCCGCGCATGCGCATTAGATTACTAAGTTGCGCATCTTGCATCACACTTTAAATCCTTTTTGTTTGGCCACGCATGCGCAGTGGCTTGTATGAGGCTATGTATTGCCAGTTCTAGGGGAACTCAGGGCTAGCGACGTTCCATCAGTTCAGGCTTCCACCTATGACGTCATTATGGAATTACGTAGCCAATCAGACATGCGAATATAATACGGGGAACACCTAGGGTAATTGAAAGTTTATTATAGATACCTGTTAACGGCGCTTATCGGCATGATTTGAAGTCTTTTTAAAGCTTGTTATGTATTCTGCCTACCCCACCGCTCCCAGTTGAAGGCATGTCGCCGAAACGCGTAGGAGTGGGTGCTGTAGGCAGGATCCCCTGGTCTGTCCCCTCTCTGGGACACGTAAATATACCTTGAGCTGCTGCTCCATGCATTTTTTAGACACTGTTTGTTATGCGTTTTTAGGATGGTGCTGTTTACTCCACTAGCCTTAGGACTTTGCTACATGATTGGTTTATAGTTATTCCTGTTTCTCCACACTATTATATCTGCCTTGTTGAGTATATTAGGTATGTTTCACCTCACTCCAAGTGTTGTAGTTTATCATATGGAATAACCCTGGTCTTAGCCCTTTCATTTATACTGCTTTGAGGGAGTCATATGTACAGTTACTGTCCTTATGCTTCAGACCTATATTGTCTGTAATTTCTCATTTGAGATTCGGTGTCCGATATGATTGTGTTGCTATAGAGCTATCGCTGTGGTTTACGTACAGGGGATTCATACCTTATTTTAAATATTCTTTGCTATCTTTTATCATGTTTTTTGACTGTTAATTAAATAAATTTGTATTGTGTTATCTCATACGGTATACCAGAGTGCTATAATTGTGGGCTTCTTTTTTTTCTTTTGCTTACATACTATTAGGCCCATGAAGCACCACTGACAAACTATTCAGTTGATATTAATACTGTCAGTTTTTTGGTTACCTTAATATAGTCGTGTGGATGCGGGGTCTACTCTCTCTCTTAGTATATATATATATGTGGTAAAGGCTACCACACCTAATTAAAATTTATAGAATAGCAGACACACCAGGCACCAGCTGTATACTTGGTTGATTTTAGCACTCCTTATAGAAGAAGCAAAGAGTTTTTAGCTTGACACTCAAATGCTGTGCCCCAAGGCATTGCTGTTTTTAGCACAATGTGATGTCATGCTGTTTTGGGAATGGTAAAGGCTGTGCTACACTACATTACTTTACAATACAGTACATTAAACCGCATTATACTTCACTATTTCTTAATTCATGATCCAGTAAGAATAAGGCTATTATTAGAATTTTCTTGTAAGGCTAATGCTGCCCGATCATTGTGTTACTCTTTCCGAAATAATCAGTTATTTCCCAATGATCTGCTCACAGCAAACTTGTTCACTCATCTATTATTCTAAGCTGCCTGGTCAAGGTTCATTGTATTATTTTACCATGGTTTATTCTAGGCCAGGTTGACACCAAGAAGGACCTTGAAAATATAGTACATATGATATATTAAAAATGATAACAATTGAAATAAATGTGATCATATTTTAAATATTTGTGCAGTAGATAATATATTACTATAATCTCTCAATTCCACTTGAATATGTATAATTATATTTCTATAATAAAACAGCAAATCTATTAATATGATTGATTTTATATACTGTTTATATTACTGTTACCTCTAAATTGTTTCATATACAAATTTTGCTTATAAATAAATTAAGTTTTATAAGTATGCACAAAAATATATTTTTGTAGTTCTAAGGTGATACAGAACATGTACATTATGCCATTATTAACCCATGTTAAGGTGTTTGTGAACAGTGCTAAACTTACCATGAGGACCTGTGTCTGTTAAATCACAAATCTCTCCAACTAATTTGTTATGGATTACATTTTTTTAGAATCTCCTCATAATTGCTGTAGTATATGTTGAAGGATGGTTCCTCTCAAGGACCTGCACTCTTGGGACATTTTATCTTTCGCTTTGAGCTTAATATCTGCAAAGTACTTATTTCAGTGCTGCACAGATCTTGGAAAGATCCCTTTGCTATGTACTTCTCCTCTCACCTCCTATCTTACCCTCCAGCCCTCCTAATCTGCCTTACTGTGTTCCTCACCTGTCACCCACCCCTTTAAAGCTCCTCCCCTCCATGTCTCTTCTTATCACAACTTCGATGCCTCCTCTCACCACTCCTACCACATCTCCTACACCTACCACATCTCCTCACCAATCTCACTACACCTGCTCTCACCACTCCCACCTCCTCTCCACTTACCATGCCTTTTCACACCATCTGTAGGCTCTTTCTCTTACCACTCCCACCGGTCTTCCTCTGACCAGTCCCACTACACCTGCTCTCAACACTCCTCTTACCAACACTCACTCCCCTCCTCCACCTCTGACAATCACACACTCACAATTTAACATATTCACTATACAACCCTATCAAACAACATAGACAACTTACTTACACATTTTACAATTGACAAATACACAAGCACTCAGACTCACAAACTAATAATAGCAAAGGACAACTCACCAATTAATCTAAAACAAATCCTAATAAACTCTCAAACCTCACACTGCTTATGGCCTCTCTCACTCCCAACAGCATTGCCATCTTGTTTATTTTACCAATTTTTGTGCCAATTTTGCAGAAGTGACATTTACAGTGTACCACAACAATTAACTATTTTTTAATGGAATGTTATATAAGTGTTCAAGTGGATTTTGGAACTTTAGAAATGTTATTATTATGCTTTAATAACATGTTTTGTTTTTTTAAGTACTGCAATATTAACTCCCTTTTAACGGAGTTTGACTAGGCCAAAATGTGTTAGATCAGACAGTGGTTCTTTAATTCTTACGTTGCAGATATTAGATTTCCTGGAGTTCATCAGTATTCTTCTCCCCACCAGCATATACATTGAGAGCAATGGAGAGGTATACTGCCTGCCTTGGATGTTGCTTAGAAAGGATTGCATTATTGGTGGTACTAATAACAGTTGGTTTGCAGTGAATTAAATGCCTTCTCTAAGTGGGCTTTATGAGTGAATGTATCCGTCCTTTTTATAGAAGTTTATTTAAAAAAAATATTCCCCCTTACCAAATATATATTTTTTTCACCTGATAATAGGCAATAGGCATCAGCAGTGAAGAAAAGGAAGATTTGTGCTATTTCATAGGAATCAGGAGGAGAGGGATTAGTTATAAATCCCAATTCACTTCAGCCATCGAGTTCCATAGCAGATATCACACATCAAAGATTGCCGCCTCTAGACTGTACAAATTAAAATTTAGATACAGATGTATCATGACTCAGTTAACTTGTTGCAGATTGCTGGGCTCCCTTTAAGGGAAAAGCTGTTGCTGTGAGATATCACTGCAGCAGTTTTTCCTCTGATGTAGTGTGGCTCAGGAATGCTGAGAAGCACACTTCTGCAGATGAAGCCTGCTTTATTGTTCCCTCTGGTGGGAAATTCTGTGCTATCACTGCCATTGTTGACTACTGCTATGGAAACTCTGTGATATTCTGAATTATAACAAAATTGGATGTGTTAACACTTGAGCTTCTAAAGTGTATATATATATATATATATATATATATATATATCTATATATATATATNNNCTATATATAATTTATTATATATGATATATACATATTCTATATTGCTACGTACTATATATTATATATATCTATATATATATATATAGTATAATATATATATATATTTGCACTCAAACACCACAAATAGGACCATGCTTTCTTCTATTGCATTAGTTGTTGGCTTAGACGGCCTCTTGTGTAGTGCTCTATATCATTTTGGACTTAAGCAAATGTTTCCTAAACATTATGCTGTATCATATACCTAGACAAGGGGTCTGCAAACTCTCAAGGAAAAGAGACATTTTATAATAAATGACTTTCTCCAAAATATTCCGAGCCACAAACACATGTATGAATATTACACCCCCACACCACATACATATACTGTACACACATAATATGTATATACAGTATAAGCATAATATCATAACAAATATGTGGGGGAATAAAATGCATTTCCACAATAAAAAGTCCCTTTATTTATGTTTTTGTCATTGTTGTTTCTGTGCAAAACGTGGTATGTTATGTAATTTAAAAGAACATAATACATACATCATTAAATACAGTACCCCCCAAATACACACACACCCAACAGGAACAAACTAGAAAGACAAAAATAACACACACCTAAAAAAGTGAACCAGAATACAGTCCAGTCCCAGGATAATGGGCAGCTTTCTGTCTAATTTATAGAAGAAAGTTCAGATTTAGTGTGGAGGAAGTGATCCGCTCCACACAAATTCAGTCACTATGGCTGGTGGATAGGAAAATCCATACCAGACTTTTCAAGGTTCTGGTTTCTCACTCTCCGCTCACCTAATTACTAGAAAGGTATTTAGACAGAAAGGGTTGTTTTTCACTCTCTCTTCAAGGGCCTGGAGGCTGGGACACCAATGTTCCCTTGTATCTAGTTTTGGGGGATGACGCCCCTCTTCATGACTGCACTGTCGGAAGCATTGCCTGGACTTATCCTTCATCTATCAGTTAAGCTGTGTATAAACTGGGATATTATTATGCTGTATCTAGTGGACCCTATATAATAGGGTATTGTTTAAACTGGGGAACCAATTTTGTTGGCCCCCACACAGCAACATTTAGAGAGGCATATTCTGCTCTGTGTTGATAGTTAGATCTTAAAGGGATTAGGATTTTTTTATACCCTAAAGCTGCAGTCCCTTAGTGGGATGAAAATAAAGCAGGCAGAAGCCTGAGTTAAGTAGAAGGAGAAAGGGGTGAATCCGGCAGCGACAACTAACAGCCCAATGACGTCAGGTCTGATTGTGAACACCGTAGCTTTATTGAAAAACAACAGACCTGGAACAAGAACCCCCCCCCCCCCCCCCCCCCCGGCCAGACAGCACCCAGGCACTCCCACTCCGGGTGCAGTCCCCTCCGTTGTCCCGTGTCCCTTTGTCGTCACATTGCACCCGTCCGTGGTATCCCACGACCATTTCCCCAGGTCGTAACCTGTGGCCCCACAAGCAAACTTTCTTTCGCAGACAACGCCCCAGATTTTTTCTGATTTTCTTGTGATTCCCCCTGGATTCCCCTGGTTCCCCCCTTCGGATTTGTTACCCCCCCCCCCCATATGACGGAAGCTAGCTAATCATGATGTAAGCTGACACCTGAGAGCCAGCAAGCTATATAAAGGATCTTGTTACCAGCAGTAGCTGTCTGTCTCAGATGAGAGCACATGGATAGATGTGCTGCTAGCCAGAAGGATACAACACTACTTACTGCAGCCAAAGTAAGATTTGTTTCATTTGTTTGCATGACTGCTTAAAAAGACTCTTACGGTTTTAAACCAGATCCAGTGGGAGCGCATGCGCGAGGTTGGAGAGCATGGATGCATAATCCCGTAGCTCTGTGCCCCTCTCCAACATAATCCAGCACTCAAAACGAATAACTGAACCAAATTAAACAAAAAATAGCTGCACAGTAACACCAGGATGTCGAAGAAATCGATGAAAACCCCAGGAAAGAGGGGTTTGCCGGAATATTTTGGTGAAGGTCGATCCCGCAGGGCGGCCTCAGCAATGGCCCCTGCATCTAGAACAGGCTCCGAGTCGGAGGGGGAAGGGAACCCAGATGATCAGGGGCTTCTACCGGTCAGACGCTGCGATATTGAACGGCTCTACCAGGACTTAAAAGATGTTCTGCAAGCGGAGATACGAGCCTTGGCCAAGGAGGTGGGGGGCCTGGGGACCCGGACGCATGAATTGGAATTGAGGGTCGACACAAACTCTAAAGCAATCCAAAAAGGCACTAAAACAACGGCGGATCTACAGAGCCAGATCAATGAATTGCGTGACCGGCAAGAAGACGCCGAAAACAGGGATCGCCGCAACAATGTGCGCCTTCGCGGGATCCCTGAAGCCATAGTGGACTGTGAGGAGTTTGTGGGGCGCTGGATGGAGCATATCTGCCCAGAGTCCCCAAAGGACAAGTTCTTGATGGACCGGTGTCACCGGGCACTGCGCTCTCGGCCCCAGCCCAATGAACTCCCCAGAGACATTATAGTACGTTTACATTATTATCGTACACGAGAAGAGATCCTGCAAAAATCACGAAATACCCCCTTCATGGAGTTTGCAGGAGCCAATATCGCGGTGTACCAAAATCTGTCACCCACCACGCTGGCTAGACGGAGAGACCTGTGGCCTATCACCAGGGTACTCAGGGAGAAAGTGGTCCGTTACCGGTGGACGTTCCCCTTCGGCCTCGTGGTGATCCGAAATGGCCGCCCTATACACCTAAATGCTCCAGAGGACGGGAACAAATTCCACCAGAAGATTGGGCTAGGGGCAGCACCCAACACTACAACTGAGGAGCCTGAAGCTCCGGCAGTGGGACCAGTGTGGAACACAGTCAGAAGCCCAGCCAGAGGAGGGAATGCCTAAGGTGGAGGCTACTCATTTGTCACTGTTAAATAAAAACCCCAAGTTGCAAAGTTTCCAAAGTTTCTTGTTTTGATGCTGCATCAGCCCCGGTGAATACGTCGATGAACTCTATATATGCCGGTGCTCCCCACGCTATGGGACCGTTAGAGGACAGTTACCTGTAATAACCAACACGGCAACGAGCCCTGATGAGGAGGGGGAAAAATTAAAACATTAAGAATTTCCGCTCACCTCGTGGTCCAGTTATGGCGGCCAGGGTAGCGATGGAGGACCTCCCAGCGTGGAACGCAGGACGCGGAAGAGGAGATGGCGGGAAGATCTCACCAAGCGGGAAAACAGACCAGGCAGGAGGAGCGGCTTCGGCTGCGTCTTCCTCGAGGGACCGCCTAATCCAAAATGGCGGAGGAGGAGAGACGTCACCGGAAGGGGCGTCACCAGAGGCGGCCATCTTGAGTGGGGCGGCATAAGGAGGAACACCCAGGGACACAGCGCACGGAAGTCGACGTGGTTCCTGCAGCGACGGCGGAACAGCAATGGAGCCTGACAGCACACTGAGGAGGTAGCAGACCGGAGCAAGGAGCGCAGCCACGGAGAGACGGTACGACTACAGCTCAGCGAGCCGAAAGCAGGACCGGCACAGAAGCAGATGGACGGATGGAGGGGGAGAACCAATTAACTAAAGGAAGAGGTGGCCCTTATAGTTAAATAGCAAAGGGAGTAAGAGGGGCAGTAGAGTAGACGGAGAGTAGATAGGGTAGCTGGTAGCTAGTGGAAGCCAGAATGAGATGTAAGAGTAGGTAGAAATAATGAGATGGTAGGGGGATGTGATTGTATGCAATAGGAAGAGATAAGAGATGGGAGCACACGGGACAAGAAAAGAAGGGGGAAGAGTGCACAGAGAGGGAGGAGAAGGTGAAGAAGAGGAAGTAGTCAAGAAGGTAAAGCAGGTGAAGATGCGAAGGGTATGTGAGAATGTATGGGGATGAGGCAGGTAGCAGGAGGCAGTAAGTTTAAGAATGAGACACAGTAAGGAGAAGAGATGGGAGGTTGAGCCCATTAGTGGCGGAACACAGAGGTAGACAGGGCACTGAATAAGGATGGAGGGAAGAGAGGGATAGGTAGGGGAAATAGGGAGTTCAAGGAAGCCGTCTGGAGACAGGTAGAATACCAAAGGGTGGGTTGTGGCGCAGTACACGCTTGAGCAGGAAGGCTAGGTAGAGGGGGAAGACCTAGCCAGTGGAAGCTGAGTTAGCTGAGTGGTGGCAAGAGGTCCCCACAGTTCGAAGGAGGAGGTAGGAGGGACAGGCAGAGGGCAGCGCAAGAACCTGGGGGCGGGGTGCAGCTCGGGGTTAAAGTTATAGTTAAAGTTGAAGTTATTCGTTTATTCATGGATAATGTTAGACTGCTGGAGAGGGGCGGTGGGGTATGGACCTGCCCTGATCTCCACATGTGCTCCAAGTCGGGACTGGCCTGGATTAGGCTAGTGGGTACCGACAAAGTCCCTTGGGAGGGTTGGGCGGCATGGGAAGGGGAGGGACGCCAAGAGGGAGGGCGGAAAATCCCCCCCGCCAATTACCCAGGGGCAAGGATCACTGGACTGCGGTACTGGTACCAACATCAAGTGACCAATGTTCTGATATCTGTTTTCTCTTTGTTGTTCGTCTATATGTTCCCCTCCCCACCCCCCTTCTGTGTCAGCCCATCCTTGATTTCAATCCCAGATACAAACGCTTCGATCCTGGAGAGAGAAAGGCGGGAGATCGGTCGGCGAAGGGGACAACAGGAGAAAAGATCCCAACTCGTCCAACAACAGCTGTTACACAGATTGTCCACTATATACTGCCCAGATGAGTAGTGATATTATTATGATTTCACATAATGTGAAGGGGTTCAACAGTCCCACTAAAAAGAATTGCCTTTAGGGAATATAATCGTAGGAAGGCCGACATTATTTTCCTACAGGAAACTCATTTTCCCGCCTAAACCACCCAACATTTCTAGATAAGAGCTATAGAACATTTTATCTAGCATCTGCGGATGTCAAAAAACGAGGCGTGGCAATAATCACACATAACAGGCTTGCCCTGACCATAGACAAACAACACTCTGACCTACAAGGTAGATTCCTAATCTTGACGGGCACAATACAAAGCCAACAGGTAACTTTAGCGTCAGTGTATGCCCCTTGTTAGCAAAACCCCGCTTTTTTCGAACAATTTTTTGCCAAACTACATAAAATAGCTAAGGGAAGTATCTTCCTTGCGGGTGACCTAAATCGCACAATGGACCCTGACCTGGACAGATGCACCCAAATTAACACAGCCCATAGACAGGACCTATTAACCATACGCAATGGCCTCCAGGATTGTCAGTTGACAGATATATGGAGAGAACAACACCCAGTGGCCCGAGAATACACTTTTTACTCACACCCCCATGACAGATACAGCCGAATAGACTACTTTCTAGTGTCAAACAGAGTGGTTCCAGTGGTGGGCCATACAGAGATCCACGAGATCTCGTGGTCCGACCACGCGCCTATAGAGCTGAGGTGCACGATAGTAGGGCTAGACAGACCCGGAGCAAACTGGAAGCTTAACGAGCTTCTTCTCTAGGCCCCCGCTACCGAAAGGGCGATACGGGACCGGATAAAGGACTTCTTTAGAGAAAATAAGGGACGCGTGCAGTCGCAGGCCATGCTCTGGGAAGCCCATAAGGCTACTCTCAGGGGATTCCTCATGAACATAGCTGGTAAGCGGAAACGAGAGAAAGCGTCTAAAATAAAAGAGCTGCAGGCGAAATTAACACTCCTCACTGCACAGCATTCCGCGGACAAAAACCAGAACACGTGGCAAGAATTGATAGATACTAAGGCGGCCCTTAATTTAGTGTTATCATCCCAGGCCGAGAAGGAGTTAGCTTGGTCCAAATGCAGATTTTACGAAAAAGCCAACAAGCCAGATACCTTACTAGCCAACAAGCTCCGAAACAAGCTTCCAAACTTCCGGATAGCGGCAATTAGAACACAGCAGGGTGACCTTACCTCCGATCCGAGACAGATAGTGGAAGCATTTCGGAAATATTATGCTACACTATATGATGGAGATAAGGTTACCCACAACCAAAAAACATCAGCTACCTTAAAGAGGTTTCTGTCTGAGGCGCAGCTCCCGACCCTGGGCAGGGCTGAGAAAGAGGCCCTAGAAGAGATAACAGAGGTAATTAAGTCCCTCAAACCAGCCAATGCCCCAGGTCCTGATGGCTACTCTAATTTGTATTACAAAAAATTCTGTAAGACCCTAGCCCCTCATCTTCTGAAGTTATTTAACGGGATCCTGGAGGGGGAGCCCTTCCCGACCCAGATGCTCCAGGCGTCTATCTCAGTGATCCACAAACCCGGTAAGGACCCGGCAGACTACAAGAGCTACCGGCCAATCTCCCTGATTAATTCGGACATAAAAATCTTTTCCAAACTATTAGCAAACAGGGTGGGTAGCGTCCTTCCGGGCCTGATTCACCCGGATCAAGTAGGCTTTATTGCAGGCAGACAGGCAGCAGATAACACCAGACGGATAATAGATTTGATAGATTTGGCAAAAAAGAAAAACATACCGTCAATGGTGTTGAGTCTGGATGCCAAGAAGGCATTCGATCGTATCGATTGGTCTTACCTACGAGAGACGCTGGGGGTGTTTGGGTTTGGAGGCCGCCTTCTAGAGGCAATAATGGCCCTATACTCAGGACCCACAGCGAGAGTAAGACACCAGGGTTTCCCTTCGGAACTATTTAATATACGGAGTGGGACCCGTCAGGGTTGCCCGCTGTCCCCATTACTTTTTGCCCTCTGTATTGAACCCCTCGCAGCCCACATCAGGTTATGCCCCAATATAACAGGAATTCAAACGGGGGGACAACATCACAAAGCTGCGCTGTATGCAGACGACGTGATCCTAACTATCTCTAAACCACTGACAGCCCTGCCCAATGTCTTTGAGATCCTGGGCACCTTTAGCATGGTCTCAGGGTTTAAAATTAACCAGGCCAAGTCAGAGGCGCTCAATATCAATCTGCCAAAACCAATTGAAAAACTATTAGAACTAAACTTTAATTTTAAGTGGCAATCCTCCGCAATCAAATATCTAGGGGTATATATCACAAGGGATTACAATACCTTATATAAGGCAAATTTACCCAAGATGATGAAGAAGCTAAAGGAGGACCTCAGGGTTTGGGCGGGTTACGGGATATCATGGTTCGGCAGGATTAATAGCGTAAAGATGAACTTACTGCCCAAGCTGCTATATCTGTTTCAGACCCTACCAATACCGTTGGTTAAATCTGAGATCCAAGCCCTTCAAGCTCACATAATCCAATTTATTTGGAATAAAAAACGCCCACGAATTGCAAAAAGCCTACTGACAAAACCAGTGGTAAAAGGAGGATTATCGGTACCTTGCTTGATGGCGTATTATAAAGCGGCACAATTAAGCCAAATCATTCAATGGCACGCGGACCCCACAAACAGAAGATGGACAGAGCTGGAAAGGGAATGTTGTGCGCCAGTGACACTCCACGATTTGATCTGGCTACCAAAACAATGCAAAAAAGGCATTGGGACGCCGCTCTGCGCAATAGCGAACTCCTTAGCGGTTTGGGAGACATCCAAATTGAAAGCTAACCAAACTTCACCACAAACACTAATGACCCCCCTATGGGGCAATCCGGATTTTGCTCCGGGGCTGGTAGGTACCATACCCCAGCTAAATTATCTAAATTTGTCAGGGGTTATTCGCCGCTCTGCCCTAAACAGTGCGGGGAATTAGCTGACCTTAAACACATGCTGTGGTCGTGCCCAAGGGTGGCCCCGATTTGGGAAAAAATTCGAGACTGGTTGCAAGGGATTCTCGATTTAGAGATCCCCCTGGACCCGTGGCTGTTCCTTTTGGGCAGGCGGCCCCAGGACATGTCTAGAACGACACACAAATTGGTCATGCACTTCGCGACCGCCACCCGGTGTGAGATTGCAGCATTGTGGAAGCAGAATGAGATCCCAATTATCCCCAAAATCAGGAACAGAATTTGGCATGTTTGCCAGATGGAACAGTTGACGAGTTGGGTCAACGACTCTGGCACTAAATTTCTAAAAGTCTGGGACCCATGGCTAGAACAAACCAACATCCCTGGGTTGGACGCCGCCTCAATTTTGCACTAATAATAATAAATGCGTTCTCCTTGGATGGGATAGACTGGACACGGACGTAGGGACACACTAGTCAGTGCCACCCAACAGTTACGCTGAGCAACAGGTTCACGAGAGAGAATACCCAGTCACTCAAGGTCGCCTAGACCCTCCTCCAGAGCTTCGCAAGATCACCCCCCCTCTCCCCCCCCACCACATGTGTACCCCCCCCCAGTCTTGTGAGTCGAGTACTGCTGCGGCCAAGTTTATTCGAGCATTTGCCCGTTCTTGGCCGCAGCAGTAGCCTGGCGCGCGCCCGAGAGTGACGGGCGCGCGCCGAAGCAGCGGAAGAGCGCCCTCCGATCGGGGCGCTCTCCCTACCGCTGCCGGGTCCGCCGGGTCCCCCGGAACCCCCTGCCGCTGTCCCGCGATCGCGGGACACCAGGGCTCCCTCGGGGAGCCCTGGACGCGCGTGCAGGGGGCGCACGCTCCCAAAGACGCGTGACCGCGCGTCTATGACGCGCGGCACGCCGAGGGGCGGCCACTAGCAAGCCGGGAAATCTCCCGGCTTGCGGTACCGGCCACACTTTAATAAAGTGTGTCGGTAGTGAATGTCTTGTCTTGCTTCCCTGTATGTGGTTCGTCTAGTGCTGTTAGTGTCGACAGCTGTTTAACACAAAAATGTGGATTGACTGTAATGTACGCCTATGGGTGGTGAGTTTCTGTATATCTGCTTTCCACAAATAAAAAATGAAAGTTGAAAAAAAAAAGACTCTTACGGTTTGGGTATGGTTTAGCCAGCCAGCCTGCTAGCTAGGACTGCTGTGTTAGTCAGTTTTTCTCCCCACGTGGAGCAGGATTTATTTGCTTAAAGGGACAGTGTACCCGCATGTTATGTTGCTGTGGAGAAATAAAGCCACTGAACGTTTTCATTTATCCTGAAACTACACGTGTGGACTGTTCCCTGACCTTGGCTACAGGCCGTCCTGCCACAGGGGGTAACAGAGAAAGAGAGAGTGAGTGGGGGTGCAACAGAGAGAGGCAGAGAGAGAGAGGCGGAGAGAGTGGCAGAGACAAAGAGAGGGTACTGGGTGGGTGGGTGACTGGGTGATGTGGGTGGGTGACTTAACACTTGACTTGGTGGGTGACTTGACACTTGGGTGGGTGGGTGTATTAACTCAGACACACACTCTCAGACACACACTCTCAGACACACACTCTCAGACACACACACACACGCACACGCACATGCACACGCACACTCTCAGACCCACACACACACACTCTCAGACACACACACACATACACACACTCAGACACACACTGTCATGTGAGAGGGGGATTGGCCCGGTATTAAAAGGGTTACACCCCATTTGGCCACCCCCTGCTCTCACTTGGGAAGCAAAGGGTTAACTGGACTGCGGTCCAGTAATGTGTTTTACCCTGCTTCAGCAACCAAATATATATTCCCCTGTAAATATGTATTGTTCCCTTTCCAGTGTTTGCACCAACACATACACTGGGATTGATGCGGGAGGGAAAGGGTTAAGGTTAACTCAGTGTTTATAGCCCTTTGTTCCTTGTTCCCGCCTTTTCAGGCTCCATTTTGTAGTGTCCCATAGGTCGCCATTGCAGCTCCATTCAATCCAATGGTGAATCCAGCGGTTTTGGGCCTGTTTCCATCGAAGACCAGCAGGTGGCGTCCGAGAGGAGGAGCCATTGACTTCAATGGGGCCATTGACTTCAATGGGGATTCCTCGACGCCGACCTCCAGGAACGGGTTGGCAGCCATCCAAACCGCAGACCACAAGAGCGGAAACATTTTCTGAAAGAGAGCTTTGATCACTACTAGTTCAAGGTCAACGACAATTGGCGTGGGAAACTTAGGTTCTAGGGCACCCAGAAATAAAATTCTTTTTGCTCCTAGATCCTAGGAACCCCCCCACACGACCACCACCGGGTCCGGTAATGAGGGACCCCCGTAAAGGGTCGAGCTCAGCTAGAGGTTTGTGCCATTGACTCTAATGGCGGAGCGGAGGTCCCATTGAATCCCATGGCAGCTCTCGCCCATGCATTCCCTATGGCGGTGCCGGCCATTGATTTCAATGGGGGAAAAGCCACGTGGTGTTAAAGCGGCTAAGTCAAAAACTGTAAAATGGGTAAGTCCATATCTCCGGTTCTGCGAGGACCAGATGGCTGGGATTTGGGTCACATGTAGTCACTGCTCCGGCATGACTGCATGGGCATTTCCAGCCCTCTCCGAACAACCAGACGGAGTATGGGCAAATGTAAAGAACTGTGGTTTCCCTATAGACTTCAATGGCGGAGTTGCTCCATTGAAAGTCTATAGCGGCGGAGCCCATAGGCTTCAATGGCGGAGTTGCCCCATTGAAAGTCTATAGCGGCGAAGCCCATTGACTTCAACGGCGGAGTTGCTCCATTGGAAGCCTATAGCGGCGGAGCCTGTTGATTTCAATGGGAAAGACTGAAAAGCAGAGATTCATTTTTAGAGCGGAGAATCCTGCATTAAAGTAATAAGAATTTTAACTTGTTTTGTGTATCTCCGGTTCTGGGGGTCGCAGAGAGCTGAAACTTGGCCACCGTGGACAGTCACCTCCGGCATGATGGACTGGCAGGTTTCAGCCCACTGGGCCCAGCAGAACGGATTATTTTAATATGTGAAGGTATTAAAGTATGAATTGTGTTTTGGGTCTGGTATAAAAACTCAGAGCCCATATGTTATGTTAATGGTCAGGATGGGAGACAAATGGTATACAATAAAACCCCCTGATCAAAGACTTCCCCACCCTTCTTGTGTATGCGAACACAAAGGAATGCAGGACATGGGTACTTGATATTAAGTGTTGTACTTCACACCTTGGAAAAAGGGTATCCTGGCAAAGCCAGACTTTAAGACGCAAAGCTTGTGGGTGGGGGGCTAGGGAAATAAGCCCCTGATTAGAATAATATCCACCCAGTGGGCGGGTGTTAAGGTGCACCTCAGGTGAGGTGGCAAAGAGAGATTGGGTGCAGGTAATTGTTCTCCAACGGCCTGCACTCAATAATAAAGTATAGGATTACATATAAACCAGTGATGTCTATATCTGAACCTGTATTGTGGAAGAAATTGCCAATCCTGTATCCTGATTACTTTTTTGTCCAACCCCTTAAGTAAGTGTCTATATTTTGCCTGTTATTTGTATATCTTGTGTGTTCACCTCCTTTAAGGAATAAATTGTATTTATTATATCTAAGTCGTGTTCATTTCAACCCAGAGATATTTTTGGTGTGTATTATTATAGCCTATCACAAGTTGCCGTGACACACACACACACACACACACACACACACACACACACACACACACACACACACACACACACACACACACACACACTCACACACACACACACACACACACACACACACACACACACACACACACACACACACACACACACACACACACACACACACACACACACACACACACACACACACACACACAATCTCAGACACACACACACAATCTCAGACACACACACACACACTCTCTGACACACACAAGACAAGGGATATCGCACATGAGTTAGGTACTGAGGGTTTGATCTCCCCAGGGGCCCCATTGTAATTACCTGCCCGGGGCTCTCCTCTCTCCCCTTGTCCTCTTCCGTGGCAGCAGCACTTCCACCTGCCTGTGTGATGCGAGTGCCCCCCCCCCCGAGGCCGCCGCCAGCCAATCAAGGGGGAGCTCCCGAGAGGGATGCGCGAGTGGAGGTGCGCTCTGGCTGCCTGACAGGAGAGGAAGGAAAGCGCTGCTCAGAAAGGCGTGGGAGGAGGAAAAGCGCTGGCCAGAGAGGCGGGGTAGGAGGGAAAGCGCTGCACAGGGAGCCGGAGGCGGGGTAATCTCCTGCAGCAACATGATCCAATATACCACTACCACAAACAGCACACAAGTGAGCACGTGACTTTAGATATGCAACTAGGGTTAATACACAAGGCTACTCTAGCAACCCTTCTTTCTCCTCTGCAAGGAACCAGCGAGTTAGTATTAACCCCTACTCAATTGCACATCATATCTATCCACTGCCACCACCTGAGGTTATGCAAATATGATACAATGTCAATTAATATTTGCCAGTACGTCAGGTCCCTGTTTACTATAGGAAAACTATGCACTTTAACACAAAATCAGTTGTAGTAACATGTGCCTGTATTTAGCAATTTATTCCATCCAGCGTGCACCAGTTCATTCAGAGCCCAAAGCATTACTTATTAAATGTTTTAATATATATATAAATATACAGTGCTTGAATTACAGAAAGGGTATTACAAAATAAACATACAATTACAATATAAGGCAGAACAGCGTCTTAAAATAAAATGGGTAAAACAGAAAATCTTATACAGTACATTATCACATGCTATGGATTTTTCCCAGAGAGGCGCTGGTTTCGAAGATGAGATCTATCCTGCTCTCAAGCATGCCCCTAGTCAGATCTGATGTTTAACAACCTGGCCCAGACTTAAGTACAATTATTTCTTAGGGCAAGGTCAAGAGCCCACCCCTTTTACAGAATACTTTGAAGCTGCTCTCTCTTGATTAAAACAATTGACACCTTTGAGTTGGCTATCTGGCTGGACCCCCCTGCACCAAGTAAGTTCCTTTGAAGCTCAGAGCAGCTCAAAGAAACAGTCCTAACCAGTTCCAAACTCAGCATTTTGTTATAAAAAGTGTAGCTCATTAACCCCTTAAGCACCAGAGGGGTTAAAATATCTATTACTTTGACATTATCATGACAGGCCTGGATACATCAAACTCCATTAAAGTTAATATCGCACCATAAAAAAAGTTGTGTGCACTGAGCATGCACATTGTAAGTGAAACTTCTTTGTGTTTTGTCACAGATATTGTATTTGTGATGTTTTTAATTCAATGAGAGATTTGAGAGCATAATTTATTTTATTTTTGTGTTAATTTCCATACGATCACTTGGAGTACATGATATCAATGACTTATGATAGCTAAAGTAAGATACATATATTTGGATTTTAAAGTATTGAAATGCCCTTACTGTGAAAAGTCATTCATTCAATGCAAATCAAAAAATCAAAACACAATTTCAGTGACAAAATGCAAAGAAGTTTGACTTCTTTGAACGTGCGTGCTCAGCACACACAATTTTTTTTATGTACAGACCAGAGATTTTTAAATAAAAAGGAGATTTGTAAAAAAAAATCCTGTGCCCTACTGTTTAATACATTTTTTATTTAATTCAATCTGTGACAGTACAACCACACAATCCCTGCAATCTGTGAAAGTACCATTCATTTTTCTAAGCCACTTGACTGGTGATCTCAGTTTATCTTTCCTGGTAAAATATTTTATCAATAAATATATAAATCAATGCCAGTTTACATAAAGATAACATTAGTGTTTTGATTTATATTTCACATGTTTAATTACTAAAAACCGCTTTTACTGCCCCAAGAGCCTACAATACTTTCTGGTTCCTTATTTGACATTTTAAGCATTGCAAAATCTTTTTCTAGTGGTACAGTAAATGCACTCTAACTTCATATTGATAGAGAATGTCGATTCATTTCCTGATAAATATATTTAGTGCATTGTGAACATCTGGCTCCATATATCCAGCAACAGATTGTGTGTGTTAATCCCTTCAGTGCGTGTGTGTCCCCCATCAGCGCGTGAGTGAGTGAAAATGCGATGCGCAAATTAATACAACCGTTAATAATGCATTCATTACTGCATCGTGATCACAGTAAGAAAATTTATATCATAGGCTTCTATAATAACTATTATTACAGAAGCCTATGGTCGAAATAACATTAACCCATTTGATACCTGTGATTAACAAGGTAGACAGGGTCCAAAAGGGTTAATATTTAAAACAAAACAAAAACAAAAACATTACCTAACCCCAGCTGCCAACTTAGTGGATAGTAAAACATTCCCATCACCACCCACTTATTTCCAAATTGGTTAATAGGGCTTTTGGGCATTGCAAAAATAAAACCACAATACGCATGTACCATATAACAAAAAACAACTACTACATTCAAAATACATTTCAAATAAATGTTAACCATAAAACCATTGATTGTAACTTTGGCTACCTAGTCCCTCTAAACAGGGGCCTATATAGCCATATTGGCAATCAATAGTAAGCTATAATTAAAAAGATGATAAATTAACAATATTAAAATACATTATTTGTAAAGGATTGTAAAGGATTGTAGGCAATGCTTTATTAATTACTATGGTAATGAAGGAGTTACCCCACCTTCTACCCCACTGGGAGGCATAACCACCCACCCTGGACAACTTCCCCAATCACCCACCTCCCAAAACCTCCTACAGAAATGGGTTAAAGATCTATTAGCCAAATGTGGTTAATAGGGCTCTTGGTCATTGAAAATATTTATATTACAATAAATACTAATAATATCAAAACTATGCCATTAAATCGATTTATTGTCACTGTTGCTACCTTGAAATAACCTTCATTATAATAATAATGTTTAATAGAATGTATAATCTAAAACTTAGTGTCCAAAATATAAAATCACTTAATTGTGAGGGGGATATGCTATGATCTTTGGAACAGTATTATGAGAGCAGTACTCCTGTATATTGTTTTTGTTAGATTGTGTATTTAATCCATTACTGACGTTAGTAGGATAATTTGTCAATAAATAATTTGCGATTCTAGATATAGTTATCATCCCAATCTTAATGTCAATAGATCAAAGCATATCCTCCCCATACTTTTAAGTGATTTTATATTTTTACTTGCAACAATATTTGTATGTGTTACTTATTATTAGATTACAAGTTCTATTAAAAATTATTTTTAATATGAATATTATTTCCTCACTTTCTCTCGAGGGCAGTCTGCAGTAGGAAATTCATTATTTGCATTATTATCGCATTAATCCCGTTCTGATAAATATCGGAATGTGATAAATGGCTGTTAATAGCCAAAAATCAGTATTAGACTTTATTGAATCAGATATTTTCAATGGATCTGATAAAAAGTGAGTTATTTTTGGCGGTACAATGTTCATGTAGTGCATGAACTGTACAGTAGGTTTTTTTTTTTTTTTTGAGATTTCTGAGTGAGCTGTCCTGTGCTATTTGTAGTTTTATGAGTCCGAGTGCATGTTTATTATTGGTCTATTGTCATCAGGGCTGGCTAGGAAAGTTGTGGGACACGGTGCAGAGCTGTGTGCGGGGCCTCTTAGCATCTACTTC
Source organism: Ascaphus truei (assembly GCA_036426205.1). NCBI lineage: Eukaryota > Metazoa > Chordata > Amphibia > Anura > Ascaphidae > Ascaphus > Ascaphus truei. The sequence continues at coordinate 61,955 of WSYH01001569.1, read as the reverse complement.
GCAATCTCGTCCTGTCAGTTTCCCTCTTCATGGCGCCACAACATCAAATTGCACAGCAGTGATGAGGGACAGGAACAGGAGACGATCATGAAGGAGATGGTAAGAGTGTAACGATGCTCATCTCAAGCAGGAAATGGACCCATTGAGGTAGGAAGGTGAAAGAATCAACCTGAGCCAAGGGACAGAGTCCTGATTGAGTAGTGAGTCGTAAGTCGAAGGTCAGGGCTGGCAGCAGAGTTGTATAGTTGGTGTGGATACAGAGGTCGAGGCGGGCTGAAATAAAGGTTAGTTGAGGTACTTCCAATGGTCAGGGCGGGCTGAAGACAAGCATAGTTGAGGTTCATGAGCCCGGTTTGGTAACGTGAGGGACAATAAGCATAAACGCGTGAACACAGCAAGAAACTGGAACTTTTCTCGGAAATGTCCTGCTAACAGGGCTGTCCTTTTTTAAAGTAAGTTGCCAGGAGCAAAAATGGATGATCCAGCCACAGAAGGCGAGTAAGAGCAAAATCCCAAACCCGAATATGAAAACCCAGAAAGGATTTTGCTAAACCTCATATAGATGCTCTACGATCTCCCCTGGAAATCAGTTTAATTGTTGTGGGGAAGAGCGTGCAACCCCTGTAGCCGCGGGGCTTGGTACAGTGGCACAAATAGCACCACCATCACCCTGGCCCTTGTCCTATTTGGAAGTAAATGAACAGACAGATACATGCCAAAGCAAGTACAAAAAGACTCCTTTAGTGGCAGCACTCACTGAAGTGATGTATATGTATTAAAACAAAACCTTTAATGGTTGGTATAATGTAATTATACCATCCATTAAAGGTTACATTTTAATACATATACTATACATCACTTCAGTGAGTGCTGCTTCTAAAGGGGTCTTTTGTACTTGCTTAGGCAAGTATATGTCTGTTCATTAACCCTTTTACCCCTGGCACCACACATCTTTATAGACTATAGCAAGAGCTCTCCACTTCTCTCCCCCCCTCTCCCCAAGTTTCTACATATTTGGAAGTAAGTTGTATTTGTTGTGTGATAGGGTTATACAGTGAGTGTGTTCAATTGGGAGTTTGTGACTGTTGCCAGATAGGGAGAATGAGTGGAGTGAGTGTTGGCGAGAGGAAGAGTGGTGGGAGGGGTGATGGTTAGAGCAGGCACAGTGTAAGGTAAGGGATGACTGGAGGTGTGGTGAGAGCAGGCATAGTGGAAAGGGTGACAAGAGGTGTGGTGAGAGCTAGTGTAATTATATGGTGCAGGCATTGTGAGAGAAGGACAGGTTAGAGTAGTGTAAGTGGTGAGAGGGGGCATGGTGAGTGGTTAGAAAAAGGTTGTGGGGAGGAGTTTAGAAGGGCTCGTGAGGTGAGGAGACCATAGGACAGGTTAGGAGGAGTGAAGGGGAGGAGGGGAGAGGACAGATGTAGTGGAAGGAGTGATCAGTGAGTCAGGGCTTAGCACCAAGCTCATAGAGAAAAAGCCAGTTTTGCAGAAAAAGACAGAGAATAACAAATGTAAAATTCTCTCATGAAATCTTGTTCTGGTTTAGAAAAATATAGTATGACCAAATAATGGGGCACTTAATGCACAAGACTTCTATGCTCCTAATGGCCACCGCTTGCGCTTACTACTGTGAATACCCCCCCCCCCCCGTCCTCTCCCCGGTACTCCACTGCCTATGGAAATGTAAGGGGACAAACAGGGCACCAGGAGGACCCCAGGCTGTATGTATATGTAGCGCACTTTCCCCCAACCCCTGGGAGATGTGTGTGTAAGGTGCAATACCCATGGCTCACAGGAGGCTCCTCCACCTGTATGGGACTCTAGTATGTATAATAACCCTATTACAGGACCCACATACAATAAACCACACAGTGAAAAGATAACAGTTTTACTGCATGAACTTAATAGATATTCTGGTTTCAACTTGTCACGCACGACCATATACATATCACCTTCAATTGTACAGTCCCACAACTAAGGAGCCCTCGGGCACCCAACCACCCCTGTGTCCACATGGTAATACCCTACCCTTTGTGTGGTACAGTGCGACCTAGTAAAGTGTTTTTTCGTGCACGTGTTGAGTTGGGTAACTGCCGGGTGTTCCCACACCTGGGCGCGCTGCTGCGGCAAGATGGGATCCACGGATCCGTTGGCGAACTGCGATGCCTCCGCCTCTATGTTGGATTGTATCCCGCCTGAACTGTACCACCCTGAACAATGTCTCTTTGTACAGAGGGGTGATATGGTCCCAAGATGTAGCCACGTCCTGCCTGTGTCCCTATCTCTGGTACTACAGAGGCAGTGTCCCTATTTGTGGGACTATCCCTGCAGCTACCACAAGCTGAGAGGAGTTTGGGCCTAATGGGGGTTTCTGGCCTAGTGCAGGTGCCACAGACACCTGCACACACACACACACACACACACCCTACTCTGATGGCATCCCAGCTCCGACTGGCGTCGCTTACAGCGTGCCAAAAGTATCTATCTTGGGAGCAGGGATTGGCATAGCTACGTTCATGTGACATACTCCAGTGCATCGTGGGGCTTGTAGTTCCCCTTTGAGCCCTACCCTGCTCTGGCTGCCTACTCTGCGAATGCATGTGCTTCCCTCTAATGGCCGATGCAACATGGGTGTTTTCTGCGCAAGCTTAAAGATGGCGGTGCCCTGCAAGGGGAGCCGCTGAGAGTCTCCGGCAACCGAATCACTGCTCCATCCCTCACTTCACTACCGGTAACCATCGGGTACACACCCGCACCCCTCCGCAGCTGATCGGGAGGTGCAGGTACCAATAGGGGCTCAGGGGATCTATGATATATATATATATATATATATATATATATATATATATATATATATAATACAAAAAAGAAATCTTAAAGGAGCACTCGAGTGTATCAAGAAAATAAACGATTTTATTACAAAGTAAAAACAGGGGAGAAAAATATAAAATGGGGAAGGGGCCAAAACCACTACCTAACAAGAGACACACACAGCAAGTATGGAGGATAGAAAAAACACAAATGGAAAAAGAAAATGCAGGGTCTGGAACTATAGCAATGAGCAGTCAAAATAAATGACACAGAAGCCAGCTCATGATGAAAAAAAGCTGGCAAAAGTGAATGAAGCAAACAGGTAAGTGGGCCAAACATACACTGGATGCACATACATGCCTAAGGTACAGCTGCGCCAGCCTATATTCTAAAGCGTCCGAAGCCGAGCCGCTCTGATAACCGCAGCCAGACGCGCTCTGTTTTCATTTTTTCCCGTGCGGTTTTCGATATCTTAGCGTTAATTTTTTTAGCGTTGTCTGCAATACTGCAATACCGTCTAGAAACTCAGGTGGGCGATCGCGAGCTGTTGTCTTAAAAAACAACATTTTATGCATCATATTTATGAAGTCTTCATACATACTGTAATACCCACATTTAATGAAGGTTTGCTATTTTTGTACCACTGAAATTTTAACAAAAAAATAAAAAATTAAATCTTGGTACATTTGTAGCAAAACTTACTATTCTTGTGGCCGTGGAGAAAAATGCAAAAACCAGGGGCAGAACCAGGGGACACTATACACTATCCAGTCCCCTTGATTATGTAGATGTCCAAATATGGCCATATACTGTAGCCTGCCTCATGATGTAGAGATCCATATTAGGGCATCTACATCATCCAATGGGGAAAGAAATACAGCCCTGCATTGACTTGGATCCAGGCAAAGAGACAGAGACATGACTGGAGAAGTCTGCGCAGCTCATCTGGAAAGCGACTATCGGTTTTCTCTTTCCCTGTAGATTGCCCAAATGGATTAAAACTGCAGGGTCCCATTCAGAAGCATGAAACCCTGCAGAGTTAATCCTCCTGGGCAGTGCAAGCTTCTCTCTGTAGTGGTCCAGTAACTTCCTGGGTCAGAGCGATCTCTGCGTGAGAACTTAAGCAATTCAGGGCATTTCCCTGAACTAGAGATCTCCCTGCAGTGAATACAGCAGGCTTTTTAAAGGCCTTTAATGAAGCAGGTGAGAAGGCAATTAAGGCCGCCTTTGACTTTATCCTGCTCAGTGCTGTCTCAGGCTATGTCAATAGGTCTAATTACGTGACAAGGGAGTCACTCTGTTACAGTCACGTTATCGGAAGATAATGCAACATTATTCTACAATAACATGATGTTAAACCTATTCTAATGAGATGCACTACACCAGGTGTTCTTGTATATAATTAGCTTTGAAAATAACAGGGAAACGAACGTCTGTTCCTGTTTTAGGTAATGTCACGTTATGATCCCTGTACAGTAATAGAGATTGGTGAACCTAAGCCATAGATGAACATTGTGTCAATTAAATCCCCAAAAATCATTTTGTGATGCTTAGATCCCAAAGTCTTCCAGTTGCAAAACTAGGGCAAAATAAATGCTCCAGATTTATCAAAGAAAAAGGTCTAATGGGAGTTAATCGGATTGTTTCATTTGATTCATCTGGTGTAATTTGCACCAGTTTTACAGTCAGGGGACTTTGACTCTACAGTGCTCTATACAAAGTATTTCAGACAGAGTTTTTAACCCAGGAACACTTTTGAGTCGTTTCAGTGGCCGCTTTGTGTGGTACATTTTAAAACACAACATTAACTTTTGATTAAAATGTTAAACTTGGTAATCGAGCATCAAAACAATATATTTTCACAATATGAGTGTTCCTGTAAGATAACTCTTGCCTGGGGGGTATTCTGAGGTATGAAGCAAAGACAATTTACTTTGCTAACCTGCAAGTTTTATCTTACAATGGCATTCCTGCAAGTAAATTTCTCAAAACGGTTAAGGAAATTGCCCAAAGATTTCTTTTTTTTTAATTTATTTTCAAACAAAACAAAACTCAGTGCATTATAATTAATTGGCTAGGCAAGAATAAATTGATTTTGAACCTTTTCATACCTGCACAGCTGGGAAAAGTAATATATAAGTCGCAGTTGAATGACTAGATAAATCTCACACTGTGGCACATTTTGTGTTTGCTCTCCCAGCATAGTTACCCTATTAAAGAATTCTTAATTAGGATAAAGATACTTTGTGAAAAAGAAAACTTAACAAAAGTAATATACTTCCTTTTATTATTACAATTTCAAATGAGGAGCCCAGCAAAATATAAAGGCACTGCATACTTATTGGGAATTATATTAACTGTCTGAAATGCTGTGGTTTTTGTCTTGAAAGGTAAATAATGTCAGCATCTTTTATGTACTGCATTCTTTGCCCAATGTTTGACTCCTTTTAATGATAATGCAATAAGAAATAAATCTCTAATATGCAATATTTAGTCTCATTGCTTGAATTGTCTATCATATGAAAATATAAGTTAAATAGTGAGACATCTAATTATCTAATACTTCTAGACCCCCTGCTAGAGACTACTAGTACATGACGGGTAAAGAACTGAAGATGGGCAATTATTTTTTGCGAATTTGAATTCACCTTGGATCGGCCAGTTGCTTTAGTCCATGGATTTCTGCGGATCAGTCTCAAAAATGTCGATTCAGATTTTGTGATTTTTTTTTTAACACAGGCAATCCATCCGTGGATTCCACAACTCGCAGGTGGATTTTAAGAATCCAATCCACAGATTCAGCAATCGTTGTTCGGATTGTTGAATCCGTGGATTGAATTCTTAAAATTCGTTAGCGTATTGCAGAATTTGCTGATGGATTGTTAGAATCGACCAGCGGATTGTATCCAATGGCAGTTTTGGATTAATCCACGAGTATTGAAACTGTAATAATCAGTCGGCAGATTTTACACAGAAGGAACGAATTGTAAATGGCAAACTCAGAAAATTCCTGGAAACATTTAGGATTGGTGCGCCTATCTCTATTAAGAACTCTAGAAGGTTAACTGTGTGCAGTAACACAGACACTTCCCTTCCCATCATGTGATACAGGGTGACTTGGCAGAAACTAAGCAACACCCAGTTTATGTCTGGTGATAGTGACGTTACACTAGAGTATATATACACAGCTATAACATTCTGGAATCAGGTTCTTGGAGTGGTAACAGTGGAGGAGCCTCACTGTAAATTATATTTAAGAGTATAGTAACTGTAGTAAGGATGTCTTGTCACCTTTACTGGTTTCGATTAAGCAACGTGTCCTTTATAGTTAGAGCCTCAAGTAATCAGCAAACATTGTTCTCTGACCAGAAGAGGAGGTGTTCAGGAGGGAGATCTCAGAGTAGAAAATTTGGAGAATAGCTTGATTGGTCCAATCAGAATATCCCTGGTGAAGACTTGATCCAATATGTATGGATGAGGTGAGCAGTATACAGAATGATGGGATATGGATCCACGAGAATATAGTGTTGTCCCGCCTAAATGTCTCCAGTATACTCCTGAGCTGTTAAGTATAGAAGATGAATGCCATCCATAGTAACGGGATACTGATCCCTGAGAATAGTGTGTCCACCAACAAGTGTCCACCAGATACAGGGCATTGAGGAAGCTATACAACAGATTGCCAATCTAATATTACTAAAGGACATAAGTATTAGTCTCCCGAGTGTAAGAGTGAGAGATACCAAGGGAATTAGCACGGAGAAACTATATTGTTTGACACCAGTTAATGTCTACTGCACCGACACACTTTATTCGAGCAAATACCCAGAATGTACCTGGCAGATACCTGGAATGCGCCACTCCTCACCTCTGACAAGCCCCGTTGCATTTGCCTTCCCAGCCTGGGTTCATGCCTGGCTGACGGGCGGCTGATCTGTTAAATGATAATGATTAGGATTTAATAGGCTGCAATGCTTCGCGTGTCTACCAGATGGCATAAATTCATGAATTGTAATGCAGTATATATATATATACTGTGCAGTATTGCAGCCTGCGGGAATAAAATGCTTCAATCCCTGCCTGGAAAATAACCCAATGCACTCGGGCAGAAAACAGTCACAAACCTCAATACACCCGGGTATACCCGAATTCGTGGGACTAGCCGAGCTCGAATAAAGTGTGTCGCCAGTGTATGTGAAAACTGCCCTTGTATGTGGAGTATTATCAACGGATGTTGATTTTTTGTACTATAAAAGTTCCTGGTGCCTGTAAGAGGACATGTGCAGAGGTATGCAATGGAGACTTTTTTTAAGATGAAATTAAATAAGGCTTTTATTGCGCCTGTTTCTTTAACACAAGAAAATCATCCAAACGTATGCAAATAAGGGGTCAAACAAAGCTTCTGTTCCACTTGGGAGTATTTCTAGTGAAACCTATGCAGTCCACAACTGCCTTTAGATAAGCATGTCTCCCAGCCCCAAACATATATCTTGATATGTGCAGATATACAAAAAGTCTTAGAAAGGAAAGTCTTATCTGTCTCTTGTAGGGGAAGGCTTCTTTGTTCTCCAGGTTTAGAAGTACTTTCTCCTGTGTCTTGCTGGCAGCGTGCAGTCTCTTCTGGCAGGCTCAAGACGTCTGTCTCCTTGTTTAGCTCACAGGTGTGCTAAGGAGTCTCACTTCCTGTCTCAGAGGCAGGCTTTTTCTAATACCTCTAATCAGCCAGGTGCTGGTCAATTAACCAGCACACTGCTGGATTTGAGGCAAGTTTTCTGAACAGGGTAAGTCCCCTGTTACAGCGCCCTTCATTCTAACACCTGCATTTCTACACCCAGCCTGCATGGATCCAGTACCCTCAAAAGGTATGACACTGAGCACGGCCATTTAAATAGTTTATCACAAAGTAAACCTTAAAAGCTGGGCAAGTAAGGATAACATACTCTAAATTGATGTTTTGCTCACATTTAAATTAATCTCATGTTCTCTTTTTCATTTTATTAGCAAACAAATCTGCATTTGATATATTGACTTGTTTAGAAAGTGTATTTATTAAGTATGGGCACTTTTACTGGTATTTTGATTCTAAACATTTTACGTATTTTGGTTTTGCTGTAATTTGATTGTTTAAAAAAAAGAATTACATGCACAGAAAAAAACCCTCAAATAAAGCATGATTTTTTTTTTACATTTTTGAAAAAAAGTTGTTACTTTCCCCCAAAATTTTGCATGTTTTTTTCTTTTACAAAATCTGAGTTCAACTCATAATGTACTTCTGTACAGAACTTCAACGTTCGTTTTTCAAACCCGTGACCCTACACGTCTTTAATATTTATTTCACAAATAGAAATTTTCTCACAGTTATCATGATGACCACAATCTCAGTGTTTATAATGGTAAAATACAGTAAGCAGTAATTGTGGTATTTGTTGTGTTCTAAGTATATAATACAGCTCAACCCCGTTATAGCGCGATCCGCTACAACGCAGATCCGCTTATAACGCGGTGTGAGCTTACGTTTAAAAACATTTTTTTTTGGTAAACTACAAGGTTGCGGCCACATGGCCACACACACACACACACACACACTTATAATTACAGTATGTGCTAAACAGAATACACACATACAGTATATTTATCTGACAGCCCTAACCCCCTTACCCATTTAGGGTTGAACACACTAGACAGAAGATCTATTCACTGAAATTAGAGTGTGAATAGAAACTTAAAATACCAAAGGCTAAAGAAATGGTGTGCGATTAAAGAGCATTACTCTCAAACCCCACAAGTGCCAGATTGATCATATCCAATTAATGTGCTATCAAGGGGTTAAGTAGTGCCCTGCAAGGTAGGTGTTACGCCGGTGCTCGCCACAAACCGGGACCGGACCGTGGGGTTGAGGTGAGGTTATATAATCACCGACTTAGTCCGCGCAGGCTGATCTGGAGTGCGCAGTTCGTAGTCGTACATAGCAGGGTCAGGATTGGAGAAGGCAAGATCGTCGTTATTCAAGCAGGAGTTTGGCAACAGGTAGTCAGGAGTTCCCCGCTTCAGCTTAGGAGCGTGAGTGGCCTCTGCGCGAGGAGCGGCCTCGGCCCATGACGCCGGTCTCAGCAGGGGGAGACCGCAGGCTGGCCGAATTACACCGCGGGGCTGTGTCGGGAAACCAACGCTTCAGAACAGAAGTCCAAGGCAGGCCACTGCATGGAGATTAGCAGCAGGCCTAAGGAAATTAAGGGTAACCACTGCTAGGAGAGAATGCAGCAGGTACCAGTGCTGGCTTTACAACGCTTCAGCACAGGAGACAGGAACAGGCCTCTGGATACTCAGGAACTAGAGAGGTTAGAACACTAGGAGAGAGGCCTGGGTGGTTTGTGTGCAGAGACAGTAACGTCCAAGGTAGGATTTTATGCTCGGCTCTGTTTCAGAGCCAAAGCCAAACATATAAAGGGCGTAGATCCAATCACAAGGGAAGGGTGTGAGAGCATTCCTCCAATGATGGAGCACAGGGCAGAAGCTGCAATGAGAGGCAGCACATGTGCCATTGATTGCCAGAGGAAGCTTGCAACTGCAGAGGTCTGCAAGGCTATAGTCAAAGCCAGGAGTGGATTCCTTACAGTAGGAAACCACCCTTCCCCCGACTCACCTCAGGCTTTTCCTGGACTGTCCAAATACAATATAATACTTCCTTAGCTTCTCTAATTGGTAGTTGGGTAGCAAAAGGGAAGCATGCCTTCTTCGTGTAAACAACAAAATTACCTTTTGGGTCCTAGTCGGTGGCATGGTGTATATTCTTATAGTGCCTCTGCTACTTCAAAATGTTAGTGCATTGCAGCTTTAAGAACATACATAAACTCTATACTTCTGCTCAGCCCCTCATTAATATGCTATCGCCTCAAACATTGTCCACCAACACAGCACATGGAAAACACTTTGCAATGTAACCAGCTTACTACAATAGACTAGTAATGTCAGTGCTGACATGTACCTGCTATACAGTATGGTTGCTTCCTTTCTCTTTTACTGAGGGAAAGCCAAGAGATAATACTGTTACTTTCAGCAGTCGCTCTGCTGTCCCTCCCCTGTCTTGGCTGCATTATGAGTGTTTAAATACCTAAGAGTAAAAATGACAGGCACGTTTACTTGCAACTCACCATGGGCTTTTCTCCTGCACTGCTACACTGCAACTGTCTCAGCCGGGGGGAGGAGAGAAAGGGGGGCTGGCTCCGCAGTTCACAGGCTTCTCTCCTGCACTGCCGGGACAGCCTGCTACACTGACACTTTCTGGGGGGTGGGGGTGGGGGGAGAGAGGAGGGCTGGCTCCGCAGTTCACAGACTTTTCTCCTGCACTGCTGGGATAGCCTGCATACTGATACTCTCTGGGGCAGGGGGGGGGAGAGAGGGGGGCCACAGGCTTCCCTCCTGCACTGCTACACGTCACTGGGGTAGAGAGGAGGGCTGGCTCCGAACTTCACAGGCTTCTCTGACAGCCTGCTACACTGACACTCTCTGGGCGGGGGCATAGAGCACACTTCACAGGCTTGTCTGACAGCCTGCTACACTGACACTATCTCAGGGGGGAGGAGAAAGAGAGGGGCTGGCTCCGGAGTTCACAGGCTTCTCTCCAGCACTGCCGGGGAATGTACGCACCAATCCCCCCTCCTCTCTGGAAGCGGAGAGAGCTACAGATGCCGGTAAGTGATTGCGGCCATTTTTTTCCGCGATCCCAGTTATAAAGCAGTCTGATCGGGTGGTCCCCGAGCACCATGTTATAACGGGGTTCAGCTGTACTATGAATTGATAAGCCAATTCTAGATCGAGCTGAGACCAGCGGCATATAGTTAATAAACACACAAATACCCAACAAGCTCTGAGAAACCTCAACCATTGCCACATATATATATATATATATAGATATATGTGTGTAACGGGTATTCCCTGTGAATACAGACGCTACTACTGCTGTGTATACCTGTATGGCTCTCAGGAGCCTAAGCCTCCGCTCGGGGAGCCTGGGGTACATACATATAACTATCTCGGGGTGCTGTGCCTCCACCTGGGAGGGATCCCAACAGAGTGGGAGGAGGCCCTCACAGGAAACAATCACGATACTCACACGTGTGTAAAACAGGACTAGCTTTACTACACATATGCACATAACTTATACTCTAATATACATCACATTCAACATTAGCACTGGGGTAAGGTATAACATACACCCCGCTCCCACCACCATGTATCCCCACACCATGTCCAATTGTACTATAAGGGCCCTTGGCCACTCTGCCACGTAAGTGTCCCGAAGTGATACCCCCACCCTTTAGGCGTGCTTCTTGCGTTGCTGTACAGTGTTGGTGAACTTGAAGAATGATACCTGCCCGGGGCTCCGACCCCGGGTTCCGCAGACTACGACAGGGATTCCGCCAGATCCGACGTCGTCCTCCACACCGCATTGGGTGAATTCCGGCGTGGATAATATCACCTTGAGTCTCTGTGTCTTTGGTGGCGTTCTGAGCACAGAACCCACCTCGCAGGGCTGCACTGCTTCAGCACGATGTCCCTGACTATCAAACAGCTAATGGGGCAGAGTCCCTATCTGGGGCCTGTCCCTATAGCACAATAAGCTTCACTGTGGCTCAGAACCTAACTGGGACCTAGGGGGCTGCTGGCCTAATGCACTGACCCCTCCACTCACCTCCTGTGATGGTTCAGGGGATTCCTTCCCCTTCTTATGCTCCTGACATCAAACCTCTCTGTCCCTTCCCCTGCCAACCTCCTTTCGCTTACCCACTCCGGTCCCGCTCCGACAGCCTCTGACGCCATTCCCTTGCCTCAGCGCGTGCCCCGCAAGTCTAGCGCACCCGCACGTTCCCCGAGCCCCTGCGGCGACACTTCTTGCTCTCAGGTCCCCTCAGTGTTCGCTTCCCTCACCTCTGGTGGCTATCCCCTCCGTTTCTCTATTCCCCTATGCAGGTGTGTCCGTGGCGCGGCGCTCCGTGCGTCTCATGACGCAGCCTGTGCGTGCGCACTCTCAGTTTACAGAGGGAGCGCGCACACGCTCCTTTTCTAAAGCCTGTCAGTCTCTGAACTCCTCCTCCCATGCCCTGCAAGCAATCTCTCTGTCTGACTCCCCTGTCTCCTCCTCTTCTCCTCCTGACCTATCCCTGCTCTCTCCCACTTCTCCCTCTGCTCCTCCTCTCTCTCCTATTGGTGTTCCCTCCTTTATAATCCCTGTCTGTCTTCTCTATCATTGCTCTGCATAGTTCCTGTTATCCCTGTGTGTGCAGTCCTATGCTTTGCTCTCTCTCTGTGTTCCAGCCTGTACCTGCTCCTGCTTATCTTTGGATTCCCCTGGTTTTGACCCCTGCTCGTCCTGGACTGCCCTGCTCTCTGTTTCCCTTGAACCTTGCTACGAACTCTACTTTGCTGACCTCTGGAACCCTTGGACTTGGCTTACGAACTTGACTACTCTGCTTTCTGGATCCCTGGACTTTGGCGCACGGACACGACCATTCTTACGTTATACCACCAAGACGTTGCAAGTATACTAACTATTTTCCAACAGGCCCAGCAACGCCATACCACACTCCGGGCTTGCCCCCACTGCTGTGGGTGTGTGGTAATACCGTTCCCACCTCAGTATTGGGGTCTTACCAGGTCTGCGGGCATACAGGCATGACATTATGCAGAGCCCAACAAACGCAGACCCCTCTGAGGGGGGTACAGGTATTTCTATAGAGGCATTTAAATCCAGAGACATAACATAAAACACAGACAAAGCTCAGTGCACATCCAGTAAAAACTTATTCACGGTACAGTGCCTAAATATACATGTATAGATAACTAATAAATATAATGGTCTTTTAGTTTAACATTTTGGCCAAATTGTTGTAAGCCCTTGAGCCAACTGCACGGCAGACCACGTTTCAGGGGTCCCTAACACTAATATAGATTCTTAATAACCTGTGCATTGCCAGGAAGAATGATTTATAATAAATCTGTCAAAATTAGTTGCAAAGTTCTCAGTCTGATTGAAGCTTTTATTTACCTGTACATTACTAGGAAAAGCACTCTGCAATAGATTTGTCACAATCACACTGTAAGCAAGCAAGTTCCCTTAGAGTGGGAGATGCCATGGAGTGAGCTTTTAACCATTTAAATGTGGGAGGGGGTGAGCTTTAATTAGGTAGGAGGTTGCCACCCTCCAATCAGCTAAGACTAGCTGAACAAGAATTATAAAACATACAGAACACACTGGATGTGCACTGAGCTTTGTCTGTGTTTTATGTTATGTCTCTGGTTTTAATATATATATTGCCATGCTCAGTAGCACTCCTCTGTGAAACTTATATGCTTATATATATGTTGTGGTTATTTTGGGGGTTCAATATGAGCTTGTAGGTGTTCTGTATATTTCTATAGAGGCCTTACAATGTGTGAGCAACCAGCTGTCCACAGTCTCCCAGTAATTGGCTAAAATCTCCATTCCGGAGACCCCCAGGGCTCCAGCACCCTCAGTTGCCACAACCTATGCCAGCTCTGGACCCAGTATTCCTTCACCTAATCGCTATGATGGGGACCCCCTCGCCTGCCGAGGTTTCTTAAACCAATGCGAGGTGCAATTCGAGATGTCCCCCTCCCTGTTTCCCACTCACTGTTCTAAGGTAGAACGCCTTGCTCAGCGGAGACGCCCTCGCCTGGGCTTCCCCCCTCTGGGAACGTAAAAGCGATTTAACTCAAGATTACCCTTTGTTCAGACGCGAGTTTCAACAAGTGTTTGATACTCCTGCATGGCGCGAGACAGCCGCATTCTCTCTCTTCCATATTTCACAGGCCCGAAGATCTGCTGCCAAATACGCCATTGAGTTCCGCATTCTTGCTGCTGAGACCCAATGGAATGATGAGGCACTCACCGCTGCATACTGGCACTGACTCTCAGATACCTTGAAAGACGATCTTGCTACTCATGCCCGGCCTTCGTCCCTGGAGGAGTTGATTACCTTGAACGTACGCATGGATAAGCGTACTCAGGAGCGACGGCACGAGAGGCACTGTTCTCGCTCTCTTTCTTCCTCTGTTGTCTCTCACAGGTCGCCTACAACACCTCTCCTTGCACTAGAGACTACGGAGCCGATGCAAGTCGGCAGTCAGCAACTTCGGGCCACGGAAAGAACACGACGCCGTCTGAATAGACTCTGCTTCTACTGTGCTTCTCTGGAACATCGTCTCCAGAATTGTCCCCTGAAACCAGGAAACTGGCACACCCAGTAAAGGTAGAGGGGCTTCTACTGGGTACTGTCTCTCCTTGCCCCTCTCTCCCCGAAACTCTCCCAAAGAAGTTTTTGCTTCCTGCCACTCTGGAGGGTCCTAACCTTTTCCTGCAGGTAAAAGCTTTCATCGATTCTTGATCTGGTGGTAACTTCCTGGACCAGAACTTCGCTTCGGAGAATCAAATTCCTATGGTCAGAAGGAAAACTCCCATTGGTCTCGAGGCCATCGACGGTCGACCACTCCAGCCAGCGTTTATCATTTGGGAGTCTATTCCTCTCACACTGACCTTGGCCGACGGTCATAAGGAGGTAATAATCTTCGATATTTTTCAATCTCCTACTATCCAATTTATTTTAGGATTGCCTTGGCTTCAACTCCACAATCCGCGCATTGATTGGACCGCTATCCTGCCCATCCAGTGGCATTCGTCCGCGGATTCTGCTCCTGCAGTGTCTCCTGTTGCGGGGCTTACCGGCCTGGATTCCGTTCCTTCTAATCTATCGATCCTGCCAACCGTGTATCATGAGTACTTGGATGTGTTCAACAAAGTACAAGCTGAGGTTCTTCCTCCCCATCGCCCGTACGATTGTCCTATCGATTTGATTCCTGGGACCATCCTGCCTAAGTCTAAGTCGTACCCTCTGTCCGTTCGGGAAACCGAGGCCATGACGTCCTACATTCAAGAAAATTTGGAAAAAGGATTCATCCGCAACTCTACCTCCCCTGCCAGGGCTGGCTTCTTCTTTGTGAAGAAGAAGGATGGATCACTTAGGCCGTGCATTGACTTTCGCGGACTCAATAAGATCACGGTAAAGAATCGGTATCCCCTTCCTTTAATTTCTGAACTGTTCGACCGTCTCCAGGGGGACTCTATATTCTCAAAGCTCCACTTAAGAGGTGCCTATAATCTCATTCGCATAAGGGAGGGGGACGAGTGGAAAACAGCATTTAATACACGATCAGGACACTATGAGTATCTTGTTATGCCCTTTGGTTTATGCAATGCTCCTGCCGTCTTTCAAGAATTCATGAACGACATCTTCCGCGATGTGTTGGGAACTTTTGTCATAGTATATCTGGATGACATTCTCATTTTTTCTAAAAACCTGGAGGAAAACATGTAACATACCAAACTAGTGCTGTCTAGGCTTCGTTCTAACCGCCTATATGCCAAGATGGAGAAATGTTTGTTCCACCAGACCTCTACTGCCTTCCTAGGCTACATAATCTCCAGCCAAGGCTTCTCTATGGATCCAGAAAAACTAAAAGCTGTTCTCGATTGGCCGCTGCCTAATTCACTCAAGGCTGTGCAGCGTTTTCTTGGCTTTGCCAACTATTACAGGAAATTCATCAAAAAATGTTCTTCTATTGCTCTTCCCATCACCGCATTGACCAAGAAGGGCGCCGATATCACCTCCTGGTCCCCAGAGGCTATTCTTGCTTTTGAGGTGCTCAAGAAAGCTTTTTTGTCCGCACCCATCTTACGCCATCCGGACACCTCCCTCCCCTTCACTTTGGAGGTCGACGCCTCAGACATGGGAGCTGGTGCTGTTCTTTCCCAGAGGTCTTCTCCCCAAGAAAAACTCCATCCCTGTGGTTTTTTTTCACAGAAATGTTCTCCTGCCGAAAGGAATTATGATGTCGGTAATAATGAACTTTTGGCCATTAAACTGGCTCTCCAAGAATGGAGGCATCTTTTGGAAGGTACCAAGGAACCGGTTGCTATCCTCATCGACCACAAACATTTGCTGTATATCGAGGGGGCCCGACGTCTGGGATCCCACCCAGACGGTGGTCTCTCTTCTTTCCCGCTTTAACTATACCATTTCATACATTCCTGGTACCAAAAATGTCAAAGCAGACGCCATCTCCCGCCAGTTCACCACGGAAACCAAAGCTGTTGAAACCACGGAACCTATCCTTCCTGCCAAATGTATAATTTCCGCTAACAACTTCAATGTGTTGGACGAAATCAACAAAGCTCAAGCTCACATTCCCAGCAGGTTCAGGGTACCAGAAGGGCGCTTATACGCAGCTCCACGCTTTCACCATAAAATTTTACTTTGGGGTCATTCTTCTAGAGCTGCTGGTCATCCAGGCTTCAAAAGGACAGCAGATCTTATTAAACAGACATTTTGGTGGCCGAAGATGAACAAAGACATTTTCGACTTTACTGGTTCCTGTCCTGTATGTGCCCAGAGTAAAACGCTCCACCACAAACCTTCTGGCCTTCTCTTGCCTCTTCCCATTCCGGAACAACCCTGGAAACATATCTCGATGGATTTCATTGTCGAATTGCCCAATTCCAAAGGAGTGAACACCATTCTGGTCGTAGTAGACAGATTCTCGAAACATTCACACTTTATTCCCCTCAAGGGTCTTCCTATTTCTGCTACACTGGCCGATGTTTTTTGCAAAGAAATTTTCAGATTACATGGCATTCCCATTTCTATTGTCTCTGACCGTGGATCTCAATTCATCTCTAAGTTCTGGTGGGCATTTTTCCAGAGACTCGGAATTTCTCTCCTGTTCTCCTCTGGATACCATCCTCAAACCAATGGTCAGACCGAAAGGATTAATCAAACCCTAGAGCAATATCTAAGATGCTTTGTATCTGACTCACAGGACAACTGAGTGGATCTCTTGCCATGGGCCGAATTTGCAATCAACTCCCTCAAAAATGAGTCTACCCAGGAGTCTCCCTTTTTTATCAATTTAGGCTTCCACCCCAGTAGTCTTCCTCTCTCTTCTTCCCCTTCTGGCGATCCTGCGGCCGACTCTCATGTTACGACCCTACAGGAATCTTAGAAAAGGATCCTCAAAACTCTACAATCTGCGGTTGCCAAACAAAAGACCAAGGCGGATCGTCATCGTCAACCTGGGCCTTCTTTCAAGCCTGGTGACAGGGTGTGGTTGTCCTCGAGGAATATCAGGCTCAAAACGCCATCGCCTAAACTATCTCCAAGATTTCTGGGCCAATTCAAGATCCTAGAGAAAATCAACCCAGTCGCTTATCGTCTTGACCTACCCCCCACCATGAGGATTCCTTCTGTGTTTCACGTCTCCCTCCTTAAGCCCTTTGTACACAGTTCACACTTTCCGGATCCCTCTCGTAAACCTAGTCCAGTCTCTACCCTAGGACAACAAGAGTACGAGGTCCAATCCCTAGTTGATTCTCGCTGGTCTAAAAACAAACTCCAGTTCCTTGTCCACTGGAAGGGCTATGGTCCGGAGGAACGTTCGTGGGTACCAGCACGTCATATCCATGCCCCAAGATTACTCCAACAATTTCATCAAAAATTTCCGCAAAAACCTTGGTTGGATCGCTCGGAGATCGATCCTCAAGGGGGGGATACTGTTCAGGGGATTCCTTCCCCTTCTTATGCTCCTGACGTCACCCTCTCTGTACCTTCTCCTTCCAACCTCCCTTTGCTTACCCACTCCGGTCCCGCTCCGGCAGCCTCTGATGCCGTTCCCTTGCCTCAGCGCGCGCCCCGCAAGTCTCGCGCACCCGCACATTCCCTGAGCCCCTGCGGCGACACTCCCCACTCTCAGGTCCCCTCAGTGTCCACTTCCATTCCCTCACCTCTGGTGGCTATCCCCTCTGTTTCTCCATTCCCCTACACAGGTGTGTCCGCGGCGCTCCGCGCGTCTCATGACGCAGCCTGTGCGTGCGCACTCTCAGTTTACAGAGGACGCGTGCACATGCTCCTTTTCTAAAGCCTGTCAGTCTCTGAACTCCTCCTCCCATGCCCTGCAAGCAATCTCTCTGTCTGACTCCCCTGTCTCCTCCTCTTCTCCTCCTGACCTATTCCTGCTGTCTCCCACTTCTCCCTCTGCTCCTCCTCTCTCTCCTATTGGTGTTCCCTCCTTTTATAATCCCTGTCTGTCCTCTCTATCATTGCTCTGCATAGTTCCTGTTATACCTGTGTGTGCAGTCCTATGCTTTGCTCTCTCTCTGTGTTCCAGCCTGTACCTGCTCCTGCTTATCTTTGGATTCCCCTGGTTTTGACCCCTGCTCGTCCTGGACTGCCCGCTCTCTGTTCCCTTGAACCTTGCTACGAACTCTACTTGCTGACCTCTGGAAACCCTTGGACTTGGCTTCGAACTTGACTACTCGCTTTCTGGATCCTGGAACTTTGGCGCACGGACACGACATTCTACGTATATACCACCAAGACGTTGTAAGTATACTAACTATTTTCAAAGGCCAGCAACGCCATACCACATCCAGGCTTGCCCACTGCTGTGGGTGTGTGGTAATACGTTCCCACCTAAGTATGGGGGTCTTGCCAGGTCTGCGGGCATACAGCGTGACACCTACCCCTAGCTTGTCGGGTCAACTAACGTGCTCCAAACCCAGCGAAATGTATCCATCTCCTCTGCAGGAGAGTGCTGCGGCCCTATTTGGCTCCCTGGGCGCCATGTGGGGTCCCTAAGGCTCATGGGACTTGTAGTCCCTGCTTAGAGCCCACTCCTCATTGGTAGTGTGTTCGCGCGCTTGCACTGCACATGCGCGAACTAACAGGGACCTCCTGTCGCATCGTCCTCACTGCACAAGCGTGCGCAATCCAAGATGGCGGCCCCCTCGGCAGACACTGCCGGGTGTCCCCGGCAACCGCCATATGCGTCTCCGGCAACGCCCACACTCTGAGAAGAGCCGCGCTGTGCGCGCACACACCCCCGCACTTCCCTGTGAGCGGCTGCTCTGCTCCCGACCGCCACGGTGAGTATCCGGAGGGGGGTCCACAAGGCAGAGGGGGGACATGGCTACATATATATATTGTGACAAACGGCTTACTCCGGGGCTCCGTCGTTTGTCCGGGACTGTTTAGAACACGGTCTTTTAGGGTAGGTTAAATGATGAGGCGTCACATACTGTTCCTTTAAACAGGCTATGCCTGGTTTATTCAGTCCCAGGCACTGAGACTGCCACAGGTGCATACAACAGAAAACAGATCAAAACAAAAGCTGCTCACCTGAGCGATAACTTAACTTAGATATCCCTGACTCAGGGTTGGACGTGGCTTTTCCACTTCACATCAAAACACTGGTACTTTTGCAGTCTTACAAAAATGAACAGAAAGATTGAACCTGTTTGGGGAAGAGGCTTCTCCCTCTGTAGTTCAGCAGCCTCCAGCTCCTGGCTCTTGTGGGGAGACCAGAGCAAACAGGAAATCAGTCTTTCATACCTGATTCCTAATTAGCATGACAGGTGACAGAAATCAGGCAGCAGAACAACTCTGGTCTGGATCTCTCATCCCTCAGTTCCAGCGCTTGCCAAAACTGTGGGATGGAGTGTATGGTGTATCTATAAGGCTGCACTCCCAGGCCAACAGGATAGAAACTGTCTAGTATCCTGGGAGACTCCTATATACGGATTTATTCATCCCTGGTTTCTGACACATATCCTCCCCCAGCTCAGACCTCGAGGGATGAGCGACCACTGGATATTAGGGAGTGCACCTTGACAACCCGTAAGCATTGCATGTTTGTTGCCCTGACCTGTGTTCCACAGAAAATTAAAGGTTTGTAGGCTTAGGAACCACCTGGTCACTCTAGCATTTCTCCCTGTTTTGACACATCCAGGTAAGGGGTGCATGATCTGTGACCAACCGAATTTTCTCCCCAACAGGTAGTATTTGAGCGTCTCTACAGCCACTTTATTGCGAGACACTCTTTTTCTACTATGGAGTATTTTTCTCCTGGGGATTTAGTTTCCTACTTAAATAAAGGATGGGGTGCTCCTCACCTTGAGATATCCCTGGGAGTGTACCAGCCCCCAGCCTACCAGATGCGTCGGTTTGGACTACGAACTCTTTGGAGAAGTAGGTGTGACCAACACTGGTGGGCACAGAGAGCTTCTTTCCGGCTTCTAAAGGCTGTTCGGTTTCGGGGGACCACTTACCATTAGCGGTCCTCTTGTTTGTGAGTCAGTTAGTGGGTGTTCTTAGTTGCAAAATTGGGAATAAACCTTCTATAGTACCCAATTTACCCCAAAAAGGTCCTTGTTTGTTTTTTTTGTAACTGGTCTTGGCACAATTTTGTATCGCCTCCACTTTGAGTGTTTGGGGTTTGAGTAAACCTCTGCCAATAGAATATCCCAGATACTTTGGCCTCTCCAGACCAATAGTGCATTAGCGGGGGTGCGTTAGCAGTTAGTCCAGCAGACCGGACTGCGTCAAGCACAGCTTGGACCTTTGGAAGGTGGGATTGCCAATCTTCACTATGGATTACCACATCATCCAGGTAGGCGGCAGCATACCGAGCATGTGGTTTTAAAATTTTATCCATCATTCTTTGGAATGTGGGGGAGCTCCATGTAAGCCAAAAGGAACACTTATACTGAAAGAGGCCGTCTGGGGGTTGAGAAGGCTGTCTTTCTTTTTGCCCTTTCTGTGAGGGGAACCGCCAGTACCCTTTGTTAGGTCTAGGGTTGTGAGATATCGGGCTTTGCCCAGTCTCTCTCTAACGTTCATCTACCCTGGGCATAGGATAAGTATCAAATTTGACACCGCGTTTAGTTTCCGGTAGTCATTACAAAAGTTGTACCATCTGGCTTGGGACTAAGACTATAGGGCGTTCCACCCACTTTGGGATTCCTCAATTACACCTAGTTTTAGCATTTTTTTAACTCTAAACTTAAGCCTTTCTTTTGGCCTCTGGGATTCGGTACGGTTTAAGGTTAACTCGGACCCCCGGTTCAGAGACTAGGTCATGTTCAATCATACGCTAGTTACTACCTGGCGATATAGAGAAGATTTCTTTGTTTCTTCTCACTAAATTCTGAACCTCTCGTTTTGATGAACAGACAGGGTTTCAGCTATGCTAACCTCTGGGTCAGTTTCTTGATTCTCTGACGGACCTGGTGGGTACTAGGGTTAACAAGATCTTTTCTATCTTTCCAGGGCTTGAGTAGGTTTATATGGTAAATTTGCTCAGGTTTCCTCCTACTGGCTGTCTTACCTTATAATTTACTTCTCCCACTCTTTCCAAGACCTCATATGGCCCATGCATTTGCAAGGAATTTACTCTCCAGGGGGAACCAGAACTAGTACCTATCACCTGGAAAAAAAAAATTCTGACCTAGCACCCTTATTATACGTTTTCCTTGTGCTTCTTGAGCTTTCTCCATGTGTTCCCCCTCACTATGGGTAGGACTGGCAGCAATGCGGTCCTGCATCTGGGCAACATGCTCTATTACACTTCTGTAAGGGGTAACCTGTTGTTCCCAAGTCCTCTTGGCTATATCCAGTAAGCCCCTTGGGTGTCGGAATCAATAGTTCAAACGGGGGAGAAGCTGTGGATGATTGGGGAACTTCCTATATGGCAAATAACAGGTTACCCGGTAACAAAACAATCCCAGTTTTTCCCATCTTTATCAACCGCCCGCCGTATACATGCTCTTTAAGGTTTATTGAACCTTTCACTAAACACACTGTTTGTGGTGATAGACTGAGGTTCTGAGATGCTTGATTTTTAGGAGTTTACATAGCTCTTTTGTACTGGGACATAAATGGTGTTCCCTGGTCAGATAGATAGAATCTCTTTAGGAATCCCGACCGGGAAAACAGAACTACTAACTCTTTGTATGTTTTTAGCTGAGGTGCTACGTAGGGGAACTGCCTCCGATATTAGGGTGGCATAATTAATATACCACAATATATGCTGTGTCCCCTAGCAGACTTTATTAGGGGTCCTACTAGATCCATAGCAATCCGGTCAAATGGTACCTCTATTATGGAAAAGGGGGTACCAATGGGTGCGGTACGCCTTGAACGGGGCGGTGATCTGACATTCTGGGCATGAGGAACAATAATTCGTAATTTCTGCCAGAACCCCAGTCAATAGAAGCTTAGGAGAACCTTTCTTTTGTCTTCCACCCTAGGTGTCCCCCAATGGATGAATATGTGCGAGGTGTAATACTACGTTAGGAATGTTCCATGGTACCAAACAATTGTTTAGTTGTAACTGATTTCCTTTTATCAACCCGATATACTAGGTCGTTCTATACCTCGAAGTAGGGGTAAGCAAGTGACCTATCTGGTTGGCCAGGAGTACTATTCTGGTCCCGTATATTTCCCTTGCTACGCTAATGTGGGTCTTCCCACTGGGCCTTCTTAAAACTCCCAGGACTGACCTCTAGGTCAGCGAGGGTCTTATCCGGTTCTGGGGTGGTAAGTGTCTGCTCAACATCTTTGATTTGGGGTATTCCTACCAAAGTAGTGATGGGAAGGGATTTTACAGCACTCCTCCTTTCCACCTTCTATTTGGGCCCTCGTCAATCTCCATTCTGAAAAAAGGGAAAGGATTTGTTTCTTCTAATAATTCGTTATGGTCCGCTATGAACTCTGGGCGCTATTCTGAGCGGGGGACCACATTTTTAGAAAATGGGGAGGAAAGTCGGTCCCTATTAACACATCATGTGCCAGTTTGGGTACAATACCCACCTTGAAATCTAAAGAACCAAACTCTGTTTCAAAAAAAACATCAACAGTGGAATATTCATGATTATCCCCATGTATACAACAAATTGCCACTCCTTGTGAGAACTGTTTCCCTGTTTCTTCTTAATGGGCAAGAGGTATTCGGACACTAGTGTGACCATGCTCCACAGAGTCAAGAAGTGCCCGAAACCTCTTACCATTAACCTTTAACAAATTGCCCAAGATGGTTATTCAAGGGGTCCTTGGCGGCTAGGGCCCATACATTGGGACAACAAGGAATAAGGTTCCACGCTGTCTGCATTGCAATGGGCTCATCATTATGTGGGCAGATTTTTTGCCTTGTGTTGGCCCCATCATGACAATTTACACATTTAGGTACATAGTCTGGTCCCACGTAGAGCCTTTTCCCGGCTCCCCATGTTGGCTTGCCTTAGTGTGCGAACCACTGTTGCTGGGCTGCGGGAAGGTGTCGCCGCTCTTCAGCGCCCCCTTAACCCCGGTACCCTTTACCGTCTCTGGAAGAGTCCTGGAAACCTCGGGTAGTGGGGTTGCTCCATGATGGGGTTGCGGGTGCTCTTTCTGGCTGCATTGTACCTTTCTACGAGGGCCACAAGCTCATCCGCATTGGGGGTCACTCCGACTGACCCAACGGCGTAAGGCAGAGGGAAGTTTCCTCAAGAACTGGTCCATGACCAACCGTTCCACGATGTGGCTGGCTGAGTTGATCTCGGGTTGTAGCCACTTTGGGCGAGGTGGATGAGGTCATACATTGGCTTCGGGTGGTTTCAATCGTGAAGGACCATGCGTGAAAACCTTTGGGCAGCGAACAGCCGTGGTTAGCCGAGGGGGGGAGGATCTCGAACTTCAATTTTTGCATAGACGTTAGCTTCGGCTGGCTCTAGATCAAAGTAAGCCTTCTGGGGTTGCCCGCTTAGGAAGGGGGGACTGTGATTAGAACAGCCATCAGCTTTGGCCATCCCTCTCTCTTGCGTGCGTTCAAACGTGAGAAGATAGGCTTCCACATCATCCGAGGGTCCCATCTTCTGAAGGTAGTGGCCTTGCCCTGGTCATTTTCGGAACTGGGGGGCCGCTGCAGTGGAAGGTTACTGATAGTCCCCCTCAGGATCTCGAGTTCCTGCTGTAAGCCCTGAGCGAACGCTGTTGCTCCTCTCTCAGCAAGCGGTTTGTCTCTTGCTGGTTTGCATTCGCGTTTTGCAGGGCTTCATTCGTCTGTTGTGGTTGTGATTCGCTGTTGCTGGGTTGCATTCGCCTGTTGCTGGTGTTGCATTAATCTCTTGCTGGCTATTAGCAGTCGTGCTGGGCTGCATCGTCTGCTGTGGTTTGCATTAGTTTCTTGTGGGTATTAACAGCTGTTGCTGGGTTTCATTGCGCTCTTTCTGGGCCATGACACTTGCGTACAGCGCACCCACCAAGTCTTCCATCTTGTTTGCAAGAGGATGAAAAAAACTTTTTTTTTTTCTTTTTCTTTCAAAGTTCTTCACACCCGCAGACCCCTAGTGCTCTGCCCGCATTCTCCACCATATGTGACAAACGGCTTAATCCGGGGCTCGTCGTTTGTCGGGATGTTTAGAACACGGTCTTTTAGGGTAGGTTAAAAGAGGCGTCACGTACTGTTCCTTTAAACAGGCTATGCCTGGTTTATCGTCCAGGCACTGAGACTGCCACAGTGCATACAACAGAAAACAGATCAAAACAAAAGCTGCTCACCTGAGCGATAACTTAACTTAGATATCCCTGACTCAGGGTTGGACGTGGCTTTTCCACTTCCAACATCAAAACACGGTCTTTTGCAGTCTTACACAAATGAACAGAAAGATTGAACCTGTTTGGGGAAGAGGCTTCTCCCCTTGTGTTCAGCAGCCTCCCAGCCTCCTGGCTCTTGTGGGGGGACCAGAGCAAACAGGAATCAGTCTTCATACCTGATTCCTAATTAGCATGACAGGTGACAGAAATCAGGCAGCGACAAAACTCTGGTCTGGATCTCTCATCCTCAGTTCCAGCGCTTGCCAAATGTTGGGATGGAGGTGTATTATAAGGCTGCACTCCCCCAGGCCAAACAGGAGATAGAAGCTTCTAGTATCCTGGGAGCCCTATATACGGAATTTATTACCATCCCCTGGTTGTCTGTCACAATATATATATATATATATACACGAAATAAAGTCACAAATAAAGTACCGGGAGACTTTATTTCGTGACACATATTCCCTGGTTGACTTTGGGACTCACAATAACATAGATTCTGATATTTGGCGAAAATTTATGTCTGGCATCTTTGAGTTACAGTAATGCACTCTTTATCTTAAGGGGGGATGAGTATACCATTTTTTCTTCATTCCCTATGCTACAATTGATGGACTTTACATGTTATTCGTTTATTTAAGATTTCATGCTATCCTGGATACTACTGGACATTTGCTCATTTTTATGTTAGGAATTTTTTTTGTGACACTTAGATTTCTTTGTGTTATTATTTTTTCAAACGTAATAATCCATCTTTACACATTTTTGTATAATCACACAGGAGGGTGAAAATGACAAACACACCAACGCGTTTCATCCCTTATGACTTTATCAAGGTGTACAGATAGTGACATACATTCTTACTTAAATAACTGCCATTTTGCGCCAAAATAACAGCAGCGTCGTGCCGCGCATGCGCACCGGAGACCCGTAGCGTTTCTGTGACACCTCCCCAAGTGCATCGCAACCCCTCAATGCCTGAGATGACGTCACAAGCGCGTGCCCGTGTCCACAATGAAACGCAGGCCAGCGTCGCTGCTACTGGATTAGAGGTGGAAAAAAACGTTTTAAAGAAGAAAACTTTATTAATCAACATAACGAACATAGATAAAAACACATACATGAAAAAAACAATTAATTGTAATTGAATAACCTAAGATAAATGTGAAAATACAAAAGTATGTAACATACTCACACACTGAATAACACAATAAAGATATATAAATAAACATGTCTCATAATTACATTCAATATAAATCAAATAAATCATAAGCATCTAACCAAACATATCAATAAATAAAAACAGTGATCCAGTGTATGTAAATACTGAATGACATACTGTATTTCACCCATATGGAGAACATAGAATAGAATCGATTTAAATCATAAATATATTATATGAAGTCATTATAAGCAATTCCTCCACTCAAGACAATACTAGCATAAATACATATATTATTTACTAGAACTCCATATAGATGCTTGTGAAGACTGTTTCAAATCAACAAATAAAATTGAAATATCTAATACAAATATTAACCTAATAATCAATATATAATTTATCAAATAAGAAAAAATAATTACAATGAAAAAAATGAGAAATAATAAGAAATTGATCAGAGTAACTGAAATATATCAGTCAGAGAAAGTGGGAGAGATCCCAATCGATGTTCATACCATGAGGCACCCTGGTTCGCGTTGGTGCATTTGTCATTTTCAGTCTCCTGTGTGATTATACATTAAATACCCTTCGTTTTTAGTCTGGAGTTGCCCGTGAATTATTTTCCTATTCAGGATTTCTTCATGTTGCTGTGCTCCTTGGCTCTATCTACTATTCCTGGCTACCACATATCAGGATTGCACGCAGTGGAACACTTGGTTACTGGACTGAAAGATATCTCCAAGGGCAGGTAAGGGGCAATAGCCCTTATATCTTTACCTGTTGCCCCTGCTGTTGGGATGTTTATGCATCAGAGGGGTTTTGACATCTGGATCATATATGTGGTAGTCAAGCAGACTGACCGCTAGGTCTATATTTTCTACCCCAAATACATTTTGATGGACTTTCATACCTTATGGAGGAATTGCAGTGTTTCTACTTGTGACCTTTAGAAAGATTGTGATTATATATACAAAGTGTGCACACGGATATTGAGCACCATTTTCAACACGAATTCATAGTTGAACAAAAATATCCTATAAAAAGTTTAGGAATTGCAACCATTTTCATACACAGTCCCCTTATTTCAGGGGCCCAAATGTAATTGGACAAATTAACACAATCATAAATAAAATGTTAATTTTTAATACTTTGTCGAGAATCCTTTGCAGGCAATGACTGCTTGAAGTCTGGAACGCATAGACATCACCAAACGCTGGGTTTCCTCCTTTGTGATGCTTTGCCAGGCTTTTACTGCAGCTGTCTTCAGTTGTTGTTTGTTAATGGGTCTTTCTGCCTTACGTTTTGTCTTCAGCAAGTGAAAATGCTTGTTTTGGGTCATTGTCCATCTGTAAAGTGAAGTGCAGTCCAATCAATTTCGCTGTATTTGGCTGAATCTGAGCAGACAGTATATCCCTATCCACTTCAGAATTCATCAGGCTGCTTCTGTCTTCTGTCACATTATCAATAAACACTAGTGACCCAGTGCCATTGTAAGCAATGCATGCCCATGCCATCACACTGCCTCCACCGTGTTTTACATATGATGTGGTATGCTTCGGATCATGAGCTGTTCCAAGCCTTCTCCATACTTTTTTCTTCCCATCATTCTGGTACAGGTTGATCTTAGTTTCATCTGTCCAAAGAATGTTGTTTCAGAACTTGGCTGTTTTTTGTAGATATATTTTGGCAAAGTCTAATCTGGCCTTTCTATTCTTGAGGCTGATGAATGGTTTGCACCTTGTGGTGAACCCTCTGTATTTGCTCTCGTGAAGTCTTCTCTTTATGGTAGACTTGGATAATGATATGCCTACCTCCTGGAGAGTGTTCTGCACTTGGCTGGATGTTGTGAAGGGGTTTTTCTTTACCATGGAAAGGATCCTACGATCATCCAACACTGTTGTCTTCCGTGGACGTCCAGGCCTTTTGTGTTGCAGAGCTCACCAGTGCATTGTTTTTTTTCTCAGAATGTACCAAACTGTTGATTTGGCCATGTAACGCTTGCGCGAGCCCACAAACAAGACCTGACCCTGGCACTGAGGTGGGAAGTATATGCCACACACCCACAGTAGCGGGGGCGAGCCCAGAAAGTGGTTTGCAGCATTGCAGGGTCTGGGTATGTAGAAAGGGTTAATCCAATACTTGCCGGGGTCTGTGGGTTGGAGAGGTATACTCCAAGTAGTTGAAGTCCGTAAGCCTGTGGCCTGGGTTTGGAGAGGTACTCCGCACAGCGGAGGTGAGGCACGTCCGAGGGGGCGGAGCTATGGTCGGTGGCCGTGCATAGAAGGAGCATGTGCGCGCGCGCTCTGTAACAGGGGCGGTGATGTACTATAGGTAAGCGAGGAGGGAGCGCGCCATAAAGGACGCGTTCCCCGATTCCCCACAGGCCACTCCTATTGTTCCTGCTATCACTCTGAGGGATATTCTTTTTTTTTTTGCAGCCTAAGGCCTGGGACCCGGTGCGCCCGGCGGCGCGGGTGGCCACACGCGAGTTCCCCACCAGCAGGGGAATTCTCCCGAGCCGGTCCCGGTCCCCCCTGGCTGCACAGCTCACTACACGCTGTGACGCATCAGCCGCTACGGGATACAAGAGAATGGTGATCCCTAGCGTTGACGCGTCACGTGGTGTGGCTGTGAGCCAATGAGGAGGGGAGGCTTCGGGAGGAGGAGAGGCTTCGGGGAGCGGGGAGGAGTGTGGGGGGAAAGCAGCGTGAGTGCCTGTCTGTGTGTGTGTATGTGTGTGTCTGAGTGCCTATCTGTGTTTGTGTATGTGTGTGCCTGAGTGCGTGAGTGCCTGCCTCTGTGTGTGTGTGTGTGTGTGTGTGTGTGTATGAGTGCCTGCGTGTGTGTGTATGTGTGTGTCTGAGTGCGTGAGTGCCTGCCTCTGTCTGTGTGTGTGTCTGTGTGTGTATGTGTGTCTGCGTGTGTGTATGAGTGCCAGCCTGAGCCCGTAGAGGGAGGGAGGGGGGGGGGAGAGTAGCGGGTCCCTCCGCTCAAGCCACGCCCCCCCCTCCCGCTCAAACCTCCCACTCCCGCCCACCTCCCGCTTCCTACAGACCGCATATCGCGGTCTGTGTCTGTCAGCGCCCCGCTTGTCTGCAGTGCGGGAGTGCTGACGGAGGGAGCGGGGCCTTAGCCTTAGCCTAAGGATGCGCTGTTTCACTTGCATTGAGAGCTCCTTTGACCGCATCTTGTGGGTTCACAGAAACGGCTTCCAAATGCGAATGCTACACCTGGAATCAACTCCAGACCTTTTACCTGCTTAATTGATGAAGGAAAAGCTAACACCTGTCATTGAAACAGCTTTTGAGTCAATTGTCAAATTCTTTTGGTCCCTTGGAAAAGAGGTGGCTAGATATTAAAGAGATGTAATTCCTAAACCCTTCCTCCAATTTGGATGTGAATACCCTTAAATTAAAGCTGATAGACTGCACTTTAAGCCCATTTTCATTATCTAACTGTAACTTGAATTTATTTGGTACACAGCCGAAATAACAAAACTTGTATCAGTGTCCAATTATTTCTGGACCTAACTATATACAGTCATGTGAAAAAGAAAGTAAACCCTCTTTGAATTCCATGGTTTTACATATCAGGACATAATAACAATCATCTGTTCCTTAGCAGGTCTAACAATTAGGTAAATACAACCTCAGATGAACAACAACACATGACATATTAAACTGTGTCATGATTTATTTAACAAAAATAAAGCCAAAATGGAGAAGCTATGTGTAAAAACTAAGTACACACTTACTGCTTCCATAGGAATTAAGATGCTAAGTAGCAGACGGTGCTGCTAATCAAATGCCCTTGATTAATTGATTATCAGCAAGTGTGACCACCTCTATAAAAACTGAAGTTTTAGCAGTTTTCTGGTCTGGAGCATTCAGGTGTGTGTTAACACAATGCCAAGGAGGAAAGACATCAGCAATGATCTTAGAGAAGCAATTGTTGCTGCCCATCAATATGGGAAGAGTTATAAGGCCATTTCCAAACAATTTAAAGTCCATTATTCTAACAATTTGGTATGTGTCTGTATGCTGACTCCAATCAATTGATAGAGAATTGATAATCTAACAATTTGGTATGTGTCTTTATGCTGTATGCTGACTCCAATCAATTGAGAGAGAATTGATAATCTATCAATTTGGTATGTGTCTGTATGCTGTATGCTGACTCCAATCAATTGAGAGAGAATTGATAATATAATTAACTATTTGGTGTGTCTGATTTGATTAGGCAAACCCCTCCATCTAGTGTTAGTCAAATGCATGTGATTATGGTACTTAAGTCAGTGTAACTTGGCTGTAAGCCATATGGCTTTGTAACATCAAAAGAGTCACATCTTAAGTGTCAAATCTAAAGTGTATACAAGAGTTAATTTTGGAGTGGAAATTGGAGGTGAAGATTGGAGGAAGATCTGGACTCTGCATTACAACTTTGCCACTGTGAGACATTCTCTTTAAAACATCTGTGATTATTTATTCATTTTTATCCTCCATTACCTGTGAAGTCACTCCCCCTGCATCTTAATATGCCCTCCCTACTGCTTTTTCTGTTTACTGTTTCCTCAGTCCTTTGTGAATGTCTCTGTTCTCTCCAACTTCCCCACTCCCCACTGCACCATTATTTATACACCCCTCTCCCAACAACTTCTATACCCCTCAATAAAAAACACCCCCACAAATCCTCTATTCACACCCTCTATCTACTCCTTCCCACTGCTGGGGATCTCCCCATAGCCTGAAGTCAGACATACACACCTGATCTCATTCATGCATCCCTGCAATCTCTTCCCCTGTAAATGGTGTTAACCTTTTCATTTAATACTGACCAGCCTTAAATCTCACCCCACAAATCAAGTATCCCAATAGCCTGCACTCATGGCTATTGTCCCACACTCAGTCACTCCTATCACACATTGTGACCAAGCACTGCCATCTGCAGCACTTACTCCCTCACCTACTGTCTCTTAAGTTTCCCATTAAACCTCTTAGATTGTAAGCTCTTCGGGACAGGGATTTCCTTTCCTATTGTCTGATTTTGCTGCACTTAATGTATAATTATAATTCCCTGTACTGTATTCTTTTTGAAGCGCTGAGTAAACTTTTGGTGCTATATAAATAAAGACATACAATACTATACAATACAGTGAGAAACATTATTCAAAAGTGGAAAACATTCAAGACAGTTGCCCATCTTCCCAGGAGTGGACATCCCAGCAAATTCAGCCCAAGGTCAGACAGTGCAATGCTCAGAGAAATTGCAAAATACCCAAGAGTTACATCTCAGACTCTACAGGCCTTAGTTTGCATGTTAAATGTTAAAGTTCATGACAGTACAATTAGAAAAAGACTGAACAAGTATGGTTTGTTTGGAAGGATTGCCAGGCGAAAGCCTCTTCTCTCTAAAAAGAACATGGCAGCACGGCTTAGGTTTCAAAGTTGCATCTGATCAAACCACAAGACTTCTGGAAGAATGTCCTTTGGACAGATGAGACCAAAGTGGAGATGTTTGGCCATAATGCACAGCACCACGTTTGGCGAAAACCAAACACAGCATATCAGCACAAACACCTCATACCAACTGTCAAGCACGGTGGTGGAAGGGTGATGATTTGGGCTTGTTTTTGCAGCCACAGGACCTTGGAACCTTGAAGTCATTGAGTCGGCCATGAACTCCTCTGTATACCAAAGTATTCTAGAATCAAATGTGAGGCCATCTGTCAGACGGCTAAAGCTTGGCCGAAACTGGGTCATGCAACAGGACAATGATCCCAAGCACACCAGCAAATCTACAACAAAATGGCGGAAAAAGCAAAGAATCAAGATGTTGCAATGGCCCAGTCAAAGTCCAGACCTCAACCCAATTGAAATGCTGTGGCTGGACCTTAAGATAGCTGTGCATAAACAAATGCCCACAAACCTCAAGGAACTGCAGCAATATTGTAAAGAAGTGGGGCAAAATTCGATGTGAAAGATTGATAAAGTCATACAAAAATGATTACTTCAAGATATTGCAGCTAAAGGTGGTTCTTCAAGCTATTGAATCATAAGGTGTACTTAGTTTTTCACACATGACTTCTTCTCCATTTTGGCTTTATTTTTGTTTAATAAATCATGACACAGTGTAATATGTCATGTGTTGTTGTTAATCTGAGCTTGTATTTACCTAATTTTAAGACCTGCTAAGGAACAGCTGATTGTTATTATGTCCTGATATGTAAACGCATGAATTTCAGAAAAGGGTTGTCCTTTTCTTTTTCA
Source organism: Ascaphus truei (assembly GCA_036426205.1). Classification (NCBI taxonomy): domain Eukaryota; kingdom Metazoa; phylum Chordata; class Amphibia; order Anura; family Ascaphidae; genus Ascaphus; species Ascaphus truei. The sequence continues at coordinate 30,234 of WSYH01001569.1, read as the reverse complement.
CATGACTGTGTGTGTGTGGATTGTGTGTGGTGTATATAGATTATAATATATTATATTAATCTATATATATATATATATATATATCATTCTATATATATATATATATATATATTACTAGATATATATATATTATATATATATATATACATATACACATAATATACACCTATACACCACCTACACATACACACACACACAAACACACACACACACACACACACCACAACACACACCACACACACACACACACCACACACCACACACCACACAAGCAGGCCAACCCACACACACACACACACACACACACATATATATGTATATGTAACCCTTTTATCATACCCCCCCCCCTCTAAGTGAGATGGGGGATACGCTCCTTGCTGGTTACTTTCATGGGGTATTGGTGCTGGGACCTGCTGGCAACAGGAGGGCTGAGGGCTCCGCGGTGGTGTGGGGAGAGCCAGGACAGGGAACAGGGGGGACAGATTACCTTAATCTCTTGATGGTGCAGTGCCTCCAGCCAGTGAGGATCCCCTGTAGATCTTAATGGGATGGACCCCCACTGACACTCCTTCATACCAGAGACAGGAATCCACACAGCAATGTTTTTCTGTATTTTATTCAGCCATCAGCTCCAGCTCAGAGAATAGGCTGTCCTACTGTATATTTCCATAACTGCATACTTGTGCTCTTTTGATCAGCTCTTTGTCTAAATAGTATATTGCCCTCCCTTCCCCATCCCAGCAGGGGACAGAGAGGGGAGAAACCCTTGATGCCTTTCTAACTTCTTCTTCAGATCTCACCTGAACTGACTAACTGACCTAACTAATTTAGGAGGCATGTCCCAATTTGAACATCCTTGGGGAGTGACTCTGACTCATTAAAAAGCCAGAGCCGGATACAGATTGGCCCACACACCGCAGGGGGCGTTCCAACCAATACCCACCCCTTAGATTGACAGCCTCAGAGTTGCTAAGCCTGCCCTTGAATACTGATACAATATTCAAGGCTGAAATACACATACAGGCCAACTGAAGGAACTACCCTTTCACTGCCTGCACTAACAGGACTGACAGAGGAAAGGCCCAGAAAAAGAAATAGCTGCCGGAAGGCCAGGATATATATATATATATATATATATATATATATATATATACACACACACAACACAACGAAAGACTGCAACTGACCTAAATAAATGACAACCTAAAACAGTCTATTAATCTATATAAATAGTAAGATTCTGACGGTGCTGGGGATAAAATAGAATATAAACACAAAAGAAAAAAAGAAAAGTATCCCACATAAAGCACTCAGGTGTAAGCAAAGTATAACAAAGTTTATTAAGAAAACACGTCACATAAAACACAAAAGTAAAACAGTCTCTGTATCTCCCAATGTGGTCAAATAACCACAAAAGTCCCTGGTGTAATCAGTGCCATATAGCAAATGGTAATTCTCATGTACTCTTTAAGATGTTAAGGCAAAAATAATTTGCCTACCACCTGTGAGAACGGCCGGTGAAAAATAGAAAAAGCTATCAGTGAGATATTAGCACATAATAACCCAGGGTCCTGCAAGCACCAAAAATACTAATCTCTGTCCCGAGCATGAATGTGTAATGGCATAATTGCATAATAGAACAAAAGATGGTAAAGCTGCACACCAAGAAAATAAAGTATAGTATACTTGCAACAACCGGTGCTCCTGGTTCAGGGAAAACTGCCTGTAAATCCTTAGGTAGCAAGAGATTGAGGATCTAGGGCACAATGCGGATTTTCAAAAAAGATTTAATTATAAAAATAGCACCTCTGCCAGTCACTTGAAAAAGTCCTCTGAGAAGGACGAAACATCGTATTTGGTACTATTTTGATAATTAAATCTTTTTTGAAAATCCGCATTGTGCCTTGGATCATCAATCTCATAATTGCATAATAAACACATGTGAAGGCAGAGACAAGCACAACACAAAAAATACAGCACACAGGATTCCATGCAAAAATCTGAATTAAATAGGCAACACCGAACCTAACTCTGTAAATCAAACATAATTTAGCTGCCTAATACAAAGAGGTGAAGTGTAGGCAGACCTAATAATAATTACAACACTGAACATGCAGTGTCATAAAAACTGTGAACACTGATAATAACCAGGGGCAGGGAAGGAACTGGATGTATGTAAATATTGGTAAGATAATACTTAGTCCAATGACAAATCAGCTACATTCCAAAGGAAAGCCACAGTTGTATCCAGTTTCAGTGCAAACACAGCAGCAAACACAGCAGCAGCGTCGACAGCCTGTTAGTCCAGAGAATGGAGCTGGTGATAAGTAACTGCAGGAGTAGGGAGAAGATGTTTGGAGAGTGCAGACAGGAACAAACAAACCCCGATGTACATTTCGCCACCTGTTTTGTCTAGGGGCTTGATTAGGAGGTAACCCCTAATAGTATTTAAGGCTTCCCCTCCGTGACGAAATCATGTTAAAAAACGGAGCTCGTTGTTCTTCCACAGCTGATTCAGGGGGATGTTCAGCCAATCAGGGAATCTGGTAGCAATGCTGCATGTGCAGACAAATCAGCCCAAGGCAGACAGAACACATTATACTTCACAGCTGATTCAAAAGGGTTTTCAGCCAATCAATGGATATAGTAGTAATCCTGCATATGCAGGCAGCTCAACCAAAGGCAACCTGAGTTAAGATGACATAAATAGTTAAAGAGACAGCCCAACAGACACGAGGATAACACAGAGTCCTGCACAGCAAAATAACAGAAATAATAACCTCTGCACTTGAATAACCAGTGTTGTACATATAAGAGTATCATCACATATTATTCTATGAAGTACTAAACTACCATTACAACAATAGAATTAATACAAATAAATATAAATATAATTATAAAAATTGGCTGAAAAGCAAAAGAATATAACTAATGCTAAAAACCAACAAAAAGCTGGTAAAAAAAAACAAAAGCAAATATAAAGATATAATGATATTGCAGAGCAATTCACCAGAACCACGGGGAAAGAGGAATGGCATAAAAAGTCAGGGCGACAAGGAGGATCATAAAAACATTGCAGCCCCCATATCATGCCATGTGTCAAGACGGTACCAAGCTTTATGATCCACCTACATTGTCTGATCTCTCTGGTTACATACATTGGGTTTGGGGACCAGGAGAGTGGTGCAGGATCTAGTCCTAGTAATTTTTATACCTCTCCTAATAGACGATTTGCTATAACCACGGTCCTCAAACTGAGACTTTATTTCAAGGGCCCTTGTGTTGAATATTTGGTCACTAGAGCAGTTTCTTTTAAGTTGTAAAAATTTGCCAACTGGGACCCCCTTGATTTGGTGAGCCGGATGTGCGCTGGAAGAGTAGAGTATTGAATTGGTCAATGTTTCTTTACGATAGATATAAGTCCCCACACTCCCATCCTCATTTATATTAATTTTAAGATCCAGGAATATAACTGATTCCTGGCTAACTGTGCTAGACAGTCGGATGTTAAGATTATTCTGGTTGAGGTTCTCGATGAACATCCCCAGAGCCTGGGGTTGTTCATCCCAGATAATGAGGATGTCATCGATGTGCCTCAACCAGATGTGGACATGCCACACATCTGTTTATAGATCTTCCTGTAGGACCACCTCCCACTCCCAAAACCCCAAAAAGAGGTTGGCATTGGAGGATGCGCAGGTGACACCCATCTCCGTTCCCCTGACCTGTAGATAGAATTGACACTTAAACACGAAATAATTGTGTGGAAGCAAACTACTAAGAAGATCCAGAAGAAAATCTACCAACTCAAGTGCAAGGCTACCACTGGACAGGAAGAACCGCACTGCCCTAAGGTCATCCATGTGACAGATACAGGTGTAAAGTGACTCAACGTCACACATGGCCAGTACGGCTCCCCCATCCAGGGTAAGTTGGTCCATCCTCAAGAGCACATCAATAGTGTCTCTGAGATGAGATGGCAGAGTTTCCACTAGAGGTCGTAAAAAATAGTCAAGAAAACGGCAGATGGGTTTGCACAACCCCCCTATGCCAGGCACAATAGGTCTACCTGGTGTGCGGGAGATGTCCTTATGCACCTTAGGAAGCATATAAAAGGTGGGTATAACGGGGAATTTTAATATGAGGCCCTCACTCTGTTTTTTGGTGATAATCCCTAATGAGACTGCCTCATTGATTTTACCATCCAATATCTGTTTATATTTAATTGTAGGGTTACCTGGGAGCATCTGATAATAGTTGATGTCCCTGAGCTGGCGTAAAGCCTCTCTCTAATACATGGTCTGTGGCCACAGAACCACGTTACCCCTTTTTATCGGACAGCTTAATTAAAATCCCCGTAAGATTTTTTTAATTGTCAAAAGAACTATTCATCCCACGGGCAGTACAAAGGACTCAGGGCCATCCCTTAAGGTTGGAGGAAAGGAGATTTCACCAGCAAAAAAGGAAAGTTCTTTACAGTAAGGGCAGTTAAAATGTGGAATTCATTACCCATGGAGATTTGTTCAAAAAAAGGTTGGACATCTTTTTAGATGGGAAAGGTATACAGAGATATACCAAATAAGTATACATGGGAAGGATGTTGATCCAGGGATTAATCCGATTGCCAATTCTTGGAGTCAGGAAGGAATTTATTTTCCCCCTTATGAGATATCATTGGATGATATGACTCTTGGGTTTTTTGTTTACCTTCCTCTGGATCAATAAGTAGGTATAGATATAGGATAAAGTAACTGTTGTCTAAATTTAGCATAGGTTCAACTTGATAGACCTACGTCTTTTTTCAACCTCATCTACTACCTGTATGTAACTATGTAACTATATATGTAAATAGCTAGGTGTTCACCTTTGTAATGTTATATGTCCCTTTCCTTCTTGATATTGCCGAAAAAATTTTCGTGACCAAGTTGGCAAAGATTTCTACTTGAGATGAAATCTGGAAAGGAGGACAAAAAACAATTAGCCCTGATGTTAGGAAAGGTAGGAGCCACCACAGCATCGGTATTAACCCCTACCTGCTCAAAATTGGAATCCATAACAGCTACCAATGCATATATATATTGAACTTCAACAATTTGCCAATAATGTGTTCAAAGGGTGCAATTAATAATAGATTTTTACGATCTAATATTGCTTATATGAAAACTTTAGTGTGTATGATACACACACAAATACCCAACAAGCTCTGAGAAACCCCAACCATTACCGCATAATAAATATATATATATGGTAAACCCCATCCTCATTGCTTCAGCTTTGCATAGCCATTAACCAACCCCACACTGATGAGACCCATTAAGGTTGAAACAGCTGTCTGTGGGTGGGTTTACTGGCTATGCATCTTAACCCTGACTGTGCTTAAAGCTGTGACCATGCAGCAAGCTTATAGGGAACCATGTTTAAAATGGTTTTGAAGCAAAAAGTGGCACTGTGTGCTCATTTGCATGTCATTTCCCAGAATCCCTTGCTGCAGTGGAAGTGCTGTGTGCTGGGTCATAATGGTGAAAGGTGGGGTTGCAGACCTGCCTGAGGCCTGGGACATAGTTGTTCTAGCAGTGCTGAGGCATGCTGAGGCTCACGGAAAGCGGTGCTTTCCCTGGCCTTACACAGCGCGCCGTCCATGGGCATGTCGGGGGCGGGTCTGGGGGTGGGCCAGTGACGTCACGGAGCTGGTTCGCCCTCATTGGGCGAACCGCTCACGTGACCGGCCCTGCACTCCAGTAGGCGGGGAAATTTCAAAACTCCATCAGACACACGCTTCCCCAAGCATGCTGATGCGTGCGCGAGCCCCTGCTAAAGCCGCTCTCATTGCGGCTGCAGGGGCTCAGTGCCGAGCAGCAGCACGGCTCAGCACGGGTCAGCGCATAAGCGCTGACCATGCCCGAGGCCTGAGACATGCAAATGAGCATACAGTTATATTTCCATTTGCTAAATATATATATATATATATATATATAATCAAAAAATAAATAGATGATACCGTTCTGTGGCTAACGAAATGCTTTTATTTGTGCGAGCTTTCGAGATACACTGATCTCTTCTTCCGGCGATGTTACAATGAATGAAGCAAGCAAAAGGTATACTTAAAAACAGTGTCTCTTGGAATGTTATCTGTGCTAGTCCTTCCCCCGGTGTGGATGTGTTTTATGGCTAGAGGTGTCAAAAGGTTCCTGAAAGCAAGTGATGTAAGAGTGTGTGTGTATCTGTGTGAATATAAATGAATGGAGAGCCCACAGTATATACAGTGTATAAATGAATGGAGAGCCCACAGTATATACAGTATATACTCTTACATCACTTGCTTTCAGGAACCTTTTGACACATCTAGCCATAAAACACATCCACACCGGGGGAAGGACTTGCACAGATAACATTCCAAGAGACACTGTTTTTAAGTATACTTTTTGCTTGCTTCATTCATTGTAACATCGCCGGAAGAAGAGATCAGTGTATCTCGAAAGCGCGCACAAATAAAAGCATTTCGTTAGCCACAGAACAGTATCATCTATTAATTTTTTGATTATTGAAGCTCGGCTAACACGGTACTGATACCTCTCTCTCTATATATATATATAATATATATATATATGTGTGTGTGTGTGTGTGTGTGTGTGTGTGTGTTTTTTGTTTCCCCCGGCGTGCTCGCTGGGTATGTCTCCCTCCATCCTTGTCCCTGTTATATTCCCTTTGGCCGTCTCTTTTGGCCTCTTGTTTGTTTTTGTTGTTGTATACATTTAGCCTCACCCACTAGCACTGGGTGACAGTGCGTGCTTTTGAATACAATCCAACGTATGATATTACCAAGTGTGCTGCCTCTTCTTTACTTTGTGTTCCTTGGACTTCCTGGATCTCCTGGTCTACCTGGTAAGGAGCCTTGCATTATACCTTTCTTATGGGACAAGCACCTGCCTACATCTGTATTTGTATGCCATCTGTTCTCTTACAGTACATATTGTCATATTCTCTAGCCTGCTGTACCCATGCTTGGCCACCGGGACTGCTGCTACTCTCAATGTCTTGTTCTAGCCTGCAGTACCTATACTTGTCCACCGGGATTGCTGCTGCCAAACTAAGGAACATTCCAGACCCTGATACCTGACACCTCTGCACCTGTGCTCCACCTCTCAGCCTGCCTATATAAACCTCCCTTTCCTGTTCCTCCCTTGTCTGTTTATACTGGTTCCTTAGCTCCTGCAAGGTTCCTGTGTTTACTGCTGTGCTAGCTATTGCTATCTTCCTGTTCCAGTCTCCTCGTTGCCGACCTCTGCTTGTTACCCGACTTCGCTATCTGCCGCCTGCCTCTGATCTCTGCTTGTGACCCCTACTTCGCTCCCTGCTGTTCCTGCCACTAGGATCCACTTCAGCCGAAGTCCAATCCTTGACAGAATAAACAGGCCCTACCATGGATTCTGCTGGAACTGACCCGGCCCAGGCTCAGACACTCCATGACTTACAACGTATCCTGGTTGGTTACCAAGAACAACAAAGAAACGTGTTCAATCGTCTTGGCCGCTTGGAAGAACAAGCCGCAACCACGGAAGCTGAGAATCGTGAACTACGTGCAGCCTTAATCACCATGTCTGGTCAAAACACTGTGCGTGTGCAAACCGCACCCCGTATATCCCTTCCGGAATTTTTTTGGGGGAAAAAACAATCTTTCCGGAATTTCCTTAATCAATGCAGACTTGTGTTCAAGCTTCAGCCCACCATTTATCATACCGAAGAACCCCAGGTTGGACTGATCATTACCCTGCTCAAGGATGAGGCCCTTGCTTGGGTCTCCCTATGTTAGAACAGATAGCCCACTACTAAGGGACATGGAGGAGTTCATCGAAACCACGAGTCTTATTTTTGATGACCAAAATCGTAGTGCAACCGCTGAGGCAACTCTGAACAATCTTTGTCAAGGAAGACGCTCGGCAGCTGAGTACGCCGATGAATTCCGCAGATGGGTTAACGATACTGGTTGGAATGAGGCCGCGCAGAAATATCATTTTCGGCAGGGTCTCCCGGAGAAAGTTAAAGATGAACTAGCCCGGGTGGAGCCCCAGAGAGATTTCAGGACTTTGTCCGTTTATGCATCCAAATTGATCGCAGGCTTACGGAAAGACGATTGGAGAGACAGGGGTTCATGCCAAGCAACCCCGGGTTTAGAGATGTTAGTACCCCAAGACGTTCCAGGGAGACTGAGGAGGAGCTGATGCAAGTAAATACACTGCGGGGACCCATCTCAACCGGGGAAAGGAATAGACGCCGAACAGAACATCTCTGTTTATATTGCGGAAAGATGGGCACTATCTCGCTGATTGCCCAAACAAGTCCAGGCGGTCTTCTTTCCAGAGCCCTAGGAGAAATCAGCTGCACGCTATTTCAAAGACTGTTTTCTCTGCTTCTCAAGGAAAAGATAACCCTCCTTCGCTACACCCTCACCTCCTGGTTCCTATTATAATCGAGGAAGGAACACATTGTTTTTCAACTACAGTAATGGTCGACTCAGGAGCGGCAGGGAATTTTATGGACATAGAATTCGCCAAGAACAATTCGGTATCATTTGTAGCCAAGGAATCGCCAGAAAGGTTGGAAGTCGTTGACGGTTCTCCCTTGAGCTCTGGACCTGTTACCCATGAAACCAGTAACTTAACACTAATCATGGAGCCCAATTACCAGGAGAAGATTTCATTTGGTCTCATTCCATCACCTTTGTTTCCAGTGATTCGGGGAATTCCATGGCTCATGATCCATAACCCACTAATTGACTGGAAGACAAAGACCCTCACGTTTCCCTCGGAGCACTGTCAGCTAGCCTGTCTACCTAAAACTCCTATACCAGAGTGTGTAGGAATACATAAGATTTCCTCGTCTCCAGAAAATCTTCTGCCGGCTCCATACTCTGAGTTTTTAGATGTGTGTGACAAGAAGAATGCGGATACGCTTCCCACACATCGCTCTTATGACTGTCCCATTGAATTATTACCGGGTGCTGCCATTCCGTTTGGAAGAATCTATTCCCTCTCAGAACCGGAATTGAAGGTCCTCAATGACTACCTACAGGAGAACCTATCAAAGGGTTTTATCCGACCCTCTACTTCTCCAGCAGGCGCGGCGCTCTTCTTCGTGGGAAAGAAAGACGATTCTCTACGCCCCTGCATTGACTATCAGTAACTAAATAAGATTACGGTGAAGAACAGGTACCCATTACCTCTGATTCCTGAACTATTGGAAAGAATTCGGTCAGCCAAAATCTTTACCAAATTAGATCAACTTGTCCGCATTCAACCTGTGACGAATGGAAAACACACTATGAATATCTGGTGATGCCTTTTTGACTCTGTAATGCCTCTGCTACCTTCCAGCATTTAATCAATGATGTCCTCCGAGAGTTATTGGACCAATTCGTAGTGGTAGCCTGGATGACATCCTAGTCTTCTCAGATAACATCATGGATCACCAGACACATGTCACATGTCCGAATTGTCCTTGAGCGTCTCCGTAAGTACAAATTGTACATCAAGTTAGAAAAATGCGAATTCGAAAAGACCAGCATGCAATTTCTCGGTTTCATCATCTCTCCCGAGGGTTTGAGTATGGACCCAGGCAAGATTTAAGCCGTGGTGGAATGGCTAATCCCTCGAAATGAAAAGGACATTCAGAGATTAGTGGGCTTTGCCAATTTCTATAGACGTTTTATTAAAAATATATCTGGCATTATTGCCCCAATCACCCAACTCACACGGAAAGAATTCCCCTTCAAATGGTCTCCTAAAGCGGATGTGGCATTTGAACAATTGAAGTCACTCTTCACATCTGCCCCTATCCTCATCTATCCAAATCCAGAATTACCATTCATCTTGGAAGTGGATGCATTCGACTCCGCTGTTGGTGCCATTCTGTCACAAAGAATTGGACCCAAGATGCTCCTTCATCCATGTGCCTTTTATTCATACCAAATGTCAACAGCTGAACGAAATTATGACATCGGAAACAAAGAACTCTTGGCTATAAAATCTGCATTCTCTGAGTGGAGACATCTACTGGAGGTGGCCAATAACCCAATTACGGTCTTTACGGATCAAAGGAACTTAGAATTCATTTGATCCGCAAAGAGACTGTCTGCGCGACAAGCCAGATGGGCTCTCTTCTTTGCAAGATTTCAGTTCCACATCTCATTCCGCCCTGGCTCCAAGAATGGGAAAGCCGACGCCTTGTCACGGTCATTGCCTAATCCTAGTTCAGAATAAGAGCAAGAAGAAACTATTCTTCCAAAAAGATTTTTTTTGGGTGTCACATTCTCCGCTGATCTCCTCACATGAATAAAGGGATCCTACTCAAATGACTCTTTTCTTAAAAAAACCCCTCCGGAAGCAGAACTATTTCTATGTGATGGTCTCTGGAACTGTAAGGATCGTCTGTTCGTCCCTAAGCTGGTAAGATTAGAGGAGCTCCAATTAATGCACGACTTCCGACCTGCTGGTCACCCAGGTGTCCTCAAGACACAGGAACTGTTGTCTCGCTCTTTTTGGTCTATGTCCTCTCCTGTGAGACTTTTGCTAGGACCAAGACCCCTCGAGCATCACCTGTGGGTTTGCTGCAGCCTCTTCCGGTTCCAACTCGTCCTTGGGGGTCCAAATCAATGGATTTTATTGTTGACCTGCCCCGATCAAGAGGACATAATACCATCCTGGTAGTGGTGGATCGACTTACAAAGATGGCTCACTTCATTGCAGCACAGAATCTTCCTTCTGTAGACCAGACAGCCAAGTTGATTGTGAAACAGGTGTTTCGGCTTCACGGGGCTCCTGATGAGATCATATACGATAGAGAGGTACAATTCACTTCAAAATTTTGGAGGACCTTCTGTTCCTCTCTAGGAATTCGTTTAAATTTATCGTCTGGCTATCATCCACAATCCAATGGCCAGACAGAAAGGACCAATCAGACTTTGGAACAATACTTACAATGTTTTGTTTTTCATCTCCAGGATGACTGGATTGATTTCCTACCATTAGCTGAGTTTTCAAACAACAACTCACATCATTCATCGACTCAGAGAGTCCCATTTTCTCAAATTATGTATTTCATCCAACCTTTATTCCTCATTTTCCATCTTCGGGCCCCATTCCGGCTGTTACAGAGAAACTGGAGATTCTGCGAGACATCCAGGAGACCCTCAAAGAGATACTTCGTGAGACTCAAGTAAAGTACAAAAGAGCAGCAGACCAACACCGCAGACCCTCCCCAGAATTTCAAGTCAGGGATAAAGTCTGGCTTTCTACAAGAAATCTACGTTTAAAGGTTCCAACCATTAAATTGGGCCAAAAATACATCGGGCCATTTCACATCTCAGCATTAATAAATCCAGTGTCCTTCAGATTAGAGCTTCCTGAGACCATCAAAATACACCCTGTGGGAGGCGTATGTGCGAGAGTGAGACGGATGGCAGCATAAGCCTAGAGCTCCATCCCTCACCCCCGATAAATCACGAATAAACCGTGCAGAACATAACTTTGACACTTCTAACCACCCTGACATAAACGCTGAAACTGCAGGGATGACACCGATGCAGGCAAAAAAAAAAAGAAGGGAGATCTCCGCAAATATTTGGGCCGATCGAGCTCCCGGAGCGCAGCAGCAACAATGGAGCCAGATTCGAACGCAGGCTCAGAATCAGAGTGGGATGAAGACACATCTGAAGGCCCGGAGCAATTACCAGTCCGCCGCTGCGATTTTGAGCGGCTCTACAGGGACATGAAAGCCCTTATACACCTCGAAATGCAAGATCTTAAAAAATAAGTTCAAGGACTTGGAGAGCGCACCGAGGTACTGGAGGAGAAAGTGGTAACCAACTCAAAACTCATAAAAAAAAGCGGACAAACGCTCCACATATCTACAGGCACAAATTAATGAATTGGCGGACAGACAGGAGGACGCAGAAAACAGGGACCGCAGAAATAATATCAGAGTGCGCGGTATCCCTGAGGCCATCACTGATGTGGAAGACTTCATCTCCCGATGGCTGGTGGAGCTGCTCCCTGACTGTCCGGCCAACGAGCAAAGTATGGATCGCTGTCACCGTGCCCTACGAAGCAGACCAGCAGCGACAGAGCAGCCTAGAGATGTAATTGCCCGGCTGCACCACTTTCGCACCAGGGATGCCATTCTCCAGAAGGCCAGAGTGGCAGGAGCCTGCAGATTTGAAGATATCACTCTGCAGCTCTATCAAGATCTCTCACCGCTCACCTTAGCCACGAGAAGGAAACTCCAGCCCATCACCAAAACATTGAGGGACCGGGCCATCAGATATAGATGGACCTTCCCGTTTGGCCTTTTAGTCATCCGAAACGGGAGGGCCATCTCCATGAAGGAGCTAGAAGAGGGGGACGAGTTTATGCAGAAGCTGGGGGTCAGAGAGAGCTCCCACACGAGCCCCCGCAGAGAGAAGCCCGGGGAGGTGGACTGGCAGGTGGTAGGGGCAGCACGAGAAAGCCGGGACGATATAACCTGAGAGCCTGCCCAAATTCTCTTTTCTCCACTGGAGATACCTCATAGTTGGAGGCCTTTTAATAAAGTTAAAGTAAACCCCTAAGTTGTCGTCCCCTAGTGATAACCCCCTGAAGGAGGAATGAAGATCCTGCCGATTAATTCGCTACCTCCAGACTCAGCGCTACCCTGTGGAGTGGCCCCGCAACCCTCACGGTAAACCCTAAAGGAAAAACAAAAACAAAATCAGAAACCCCTACCTGTATGCATCATGGCGGATCAAGGTGGAACGCAAGCTGACCATCATGGCGGAGGTAACAGATCTGGAACACGAGGCGGCATCACGGAAGTGCAGAATAACCAGGCGGGAGAGCTGGGGGAGTGGCGACCTCTTCCGCGGGCTCCAGGTGAGAAAATGGCGTCCCCCGGGAACACCGTCACCGGAAGTGGAGGAGGCAGGGAGGAATTCAACAATGACGTTGTCATTGGGCGCCAGACCTCGTCCGGTCCCGCGAGAAGAGAGGCAGGGACAAGGAAACCCGGCAAGGGAGAAAGAGGAGCGCCAGGATCGCCGGGTAGATGAGATCCACCGACCAACACCAGTCAAGAGGGAAAGAAGATAGGACAGCACCCTGCAGCACGTTGCGGGAAGAGACCACGTGCACCAAGACAGCAGCGGAATCAATAAACATTGTTTTTACAGAAGCACCCTTTTGTGAACATTCACTCCCCTCATGACCTGTCCCCTCAAACAAATAATTCCAGTACCAGTATAAAGACATATTTACAGAACCCTAAGAACAGGGGGAGGGGGGAAGGAAAGGGGGAAAAAGGGGAGAGATTAATTGAAAGGATCAAGCTGACGATCAAGCGGGAAACACAAGGGGGGAAAAAGATGCTAGAAAGTTAGGGGAAGAAGTTGCAGTAGCAAAGTTGAACTGCCAGAGGTTATGTTCTGTTAAGATGGGAAAAAAAAAAAAAAAAACTTACATTTTACAATCGGGGGGGGGGGGGGGGGGGGGAGGGTGCCCTCCAGTTTCACCTAGGGCATGAGCCTCCACATGGGCGTGGGAGGTAACCCCTTCCAGGGGCCCATGCAAGTCCCCACTGGACCAGCAAGGAGGAGCGGTAGAGGGGGATGGCGGTCCATCCCAGACTACGCTCTCGCTGTACGTCCAGGAGGGGCAGGGAAGGCGATTGGGGGGGATTGGTCTCGCCCAAACGCCGGATGTGTTGACATTGTATTTACATGTCTTGTTATATGTGTTTATCTGTTCCCCCAGTGTGCATTCCCTTGTTTTTTCCGGCTACAGTCAGAAACCACAGAAAAATCCAGACGATTCCCGACGAGGCGACCCTGGGCTCAAGTGAAAGCTTACAGACAAGCAAAGGTTTGGAAATACACAAATGAGTAAGGGGATTACTATTATTTCACATAATGTGAAAGGCTTTAATAGCCCAGGGAAACGCAAACTAGCCATGGCGGACTACAAAACAACAGACCCTGACATAATTTTATTACAAGAGACACACTTCTCTAAATCCAGCTCCCCGAAATATATAGACTATAGATTTAAGAATTGGTTCTCAGCCTCAGCCAGTAAAAAAAAAAAGAGGGGTAGCCACACTACTTCATAACCGTTTGCCTTTTGCGGTTAAGACCATCAAAAAAGACAACAACGGCCAATTTCTGATTATCATCGGTGAAATACGAGGTCAACCGATCACATTGGCAAACGTCTACGCCCCGAGCGAAGGAGCAGAGGCTTTCTTAGAAAGATTCTTCTCCGTCCTCCAGAGGATAGCACTCGGCTGCATACTACTTGGGGGCGACTTCAACCAGACATTAGATCCGGAAATGGATAGATGCACCCCGAACGGTCATATTAAATCAAAGGTCAGACAAACCTGGAACAGGGGGCTGAGGACCAATAATCTCTTAGATATATGGCGTGAACAGCCTCGACATGACAAAGGATTTACATTCTACTCACACCCACATGACAGATATAGTAGGATAGACTACCTCTTTGTGTCGAGCAGAATGGTTTCTCAGATCTCCCACTCGGGCATTCACGATATTTCGTGGTCAGATCACGCGCCGATAGAGCTGCGGTGCTCGGATTTTATTCTTGACAGACCAGGAGCGAACTGGAAACGCAATGAAGTTTTACTAAAAATCCCCGAAATCTCACAAAAAGTGGGGGATAGAATCAGGGAATACTTTCAGGAGAATATGGGAAGTGTAGCTTCACAAGCTACCTTATGGGAAGCTCATAAGGCAACTCTGAGAGGAGAGCTCATAGGGATCTTAAGCAGGCGGAAGAGGGAGAAGGACAGGAAAATTAATCAGCTACAAGCAGAATTGGCAGTCCTATCGGCCCTCCATAAAGATAACAAAAACGCAATGACTCTTAAGGAGTTGCTAGACACCAAAACTAAACTGAATATTTTGCTAGCCTCCCGTGCTGAGAATTAACTGACATGGTCCAAGCGGAATTTTTTTGAAAAGGCGAACAAGCCAGATACCCTACTTGCCAACAAACTACGAAACAGAAACCAGGTCTCCCAAATTCAGACAATCTGAACAGCGCAGGGGGATCTTACCTCTGACCCTAAAAAAATCGTAAATGAATTCAAAACATATTATGAAACCCTGTATGATGGGGCAAAGGCAGCACATACCCCAACCACAAAAGCCTGACTAAAGACGTTCTTAACAGAGGCTCAGCTACCACAAGTGACCAGAGAGGAGAGGGACGCACTACAGGCAGACTTTACTATAGAGGAAATCCTAGAGGTAATGAAGTAATTGAAAGCAGCCAAGGCCCTGGGCCCTGATGGCTTTTCCAACCTATATTATAAGAAATTCTGTTATTTGCTAGCTCCTCACCTACTAAAACTGTGTAATTCCTTTATGGATGGTGCCCCCATCCCGGCCTCGATGCTTCAAGCGTCTATCTCTGTGATCCACAAACAGGGAAAGGACCCAGCGGACTGTAAAAGTTATCGACCCATCTCATTGATAAACTCAGAAACAAAAATATTTTCCAAACTACTGGCTAACCGCATTAACCAGGTGTTGTCCAAGTTGGTCCATCCCAATCAAGTAGGGTTCATATGTGGTCGACAAACTGCAGATAACACCAGACGGATCATAGATCTACAAATAAAATGAGTGCGCTAACTACTAAGGTCTACTGTATACATAACCCAAATAAAACACCACTTGGTGAGGTGAAAAAATAATAAATATGCAACCTCTATATAGACCTGGCGTCTGCAGCTGTAGTAAGGGTAGAGGAACCCCTAGAGCAACTGTAAAAAAGGAACAAAAGCGCAAACGCACATAGTGAAGTATGCAAAGTAATATATATATATTGTTTAGGGTAAGATATCTGCGTACATCAGATTAGAAAGTTACCAGCATTTCATGTACATAAACATGAGTGAGTGGAGATGATGCATCTGCCGCCAACCATCTGGGGATCTTCCTTAATGCAGCACGGCACACTCTGCAGCTGAGGACAAGCCTCCGTTTGAGTCCTTCTTTGGGTTACAGGAGTCTAGTTGAAGAGCTTCACTCGAGGGGAACTCCGTTCATCTCTCCTAGCCTCGTTACCGGCTCCGTCGGCGATGGAGGTCAACAGCTTCTCAGGCAAGCTGTTACCTCAAAAGTCCCGTATGTCCTGGGTGATCGGCCGCAAAGTAAGGACGGCCGTAAAGTGAGGATGTTTTTACCGCACTGTCCACAATCGCGGGAAACTGCCTAGTATTTCGGCTCCACGCAATACCAGAGAGTAAAACTAGCATACAGATAGGTTTTAAAATGTGATATAAATGCTAAAAATTATCCAACGCGTTTCGAAGCGAAGGCTTCTTCTTCAGGGATCTGATTGATTTGGCACAAAAAAAACACATCCCGTCTATGGTGCTCAGTCTGGACGCAGAAAAAGCGTTCGACAGAATTGACTGGCCCTACTTAAGAGAGACGCTGGGAGCATTCGGCCTGGGTGGGAGAATGGTGGAGGCAATTCTCGCTCTGTATCAGGGACCGACGGCGAAGATCAGGCACCAGGGCTTCCCCTCAGGTGTATTCCTGATCAAGAGCGGCACCAGACAAGGCTGTCCTCTATCACCCCTCCTCTTTGCACTATGCATTGAACCCCTAGCGGCGCACATTCACCTCAGCCCGAACATAGCAGGAATCCAAATTAGTTAACAGCCACATAAAGTGGCCCTGTACGCTGATGACGTGATACTAACACTATCACAGCCCCTCACCTCTCTGCCGAATGTCTTTCAATTAATGGGGGAATATAAAGCGATATCAGGGTTCAAAATTAACCAAGCAAAATCAGAAGCCCTGAATATCAACCTACCTAAAGCCACCGAGAAATTGATCACGGTGAACTTTGATTTTAAATGGCAAACCTCCTCTATTAACTACCTAGGGATAAATATCACTAAGCAATCAGGCACCCTATACAATGCAAATTACCCCAGACTGATACGGACACTGAAGGAAGATCTCCGTAAATGGGTAGGGTACAATATATCTTGGATTGGCAGGATCCAGTCTCTAAAAATGAATCTCCTCCCTAGAATTCTGTACCTATTTCAGACCCTACCGGTCCCTATAATGAGGGAAGACATTCTTCGGTTACAGTCCGCGATGGTGAAATTCGTCTGGGGTAATAAAACCCCCCGCATCAAAACTAGCACAATGGTTAGGCCCACAACAAGAGGAGGGTTAGCGGTACCTTGCTTGTTATCGTATTTCAGAGCGGCCCAATTAACCCAAATTATCCAGTGGCACACCCACCCTAGTCTGAGGCGGTGGGTGGAACTGGAAGCGGCCTGCTGTGCCCCGGTTGCACTCCAGGACCTGATCTGGCTTTCAAAAAAGGTGCGTAAAACCTTCAGACACCCGCTCTCCGCAATAGACAGCTCATTAACAATATGGGACAGGAGCAAATATCAGTTCGCCTTAATGAGGCAACACTCCTTGATGACCTCAATTTTGGGGAACCCTGATTTCGCTCCGGGCCTGGAGAAGCATTATTTCGCTATCTGGACACAGAAAGACTACAGACGCCTTCTACACCTGGAGGGTAGAATATCAATCAAACCTTTTGAGCAAATTAAATCAGAAAAAACAGTTCCAAATTCAGATTTTTTTAGATACCTCCAGTTAAGGGCTTTCTATGATAAATTCCCCATCCGCGCTCAGCGGACGAATTTCGAATAGCTCTGTTCTAGAGGAACAGGTACCAAGGGACTCATCTCTGAGATGTAAAAAGAGGTAGTCTGCCCAACCCCTGACGCAGACGTGACACTTAGTTACAGGACCAAATGGGAGAGAGATATAGGGGAAACACTAGATGATGAGGACTGGGACTATATTATATTGGCAGCTGCTAAGAGCTCAATCTGCACGACATTAAAGGAGAACGCGTATAAGGTCCTGATGAGGTGGTACTTGACCCCGCTGCAATTATCAAAGTTTGTCACGGGTTACCCCCCATTGTGCCCCAAACAATGTGGGGAACAGGCAGACTTGCTGCACATGCTGTGGGGTTGCTCCAAGATACTTCCAATCTGGGAAGACATCAGGAATTGGCACCAGAGAATTCTTGATTGCACGATCCCTTTAGACCCCTGGTTGTTTCTGCTGGCCAGAAGCACCCCGGGGCTAAATAGATCGGAGCACAAATTAATTGCACATTTTGCAACTGCCTTGAGGTGCGAAATCACAGCATTGTGGAAGCAACCCGAGATACCCATTATCCCACAAATCAGAAATAGAATTTGGCATGTATGTCGGATGGAACAGTTAACGAGTCTGGTTAACGACTCCGGCACAAATTTCCTAAATGTCTGGGCGCCTTTGTTAGCCCTGAACGATATCCCAGGGATCAATGCCACCAATATAATGCTTTAATAGCCCCAGACGCGTTCTCCTTGGATGTGTGCGGATGTTTAGGGGATATATGACCGGGACATAGACATATCCGGGGGATATAGAGCCAAGTAGATTAGGTCGCAGAGGGACTGGTCAGTGTCTGTAGTACCCGCCCGAAGTTAAGTGAGAACAGTAGGCTGGAACTAACCACGGGACCTGGTAGAGTCGGGACCCCCCCATGAGACCCCAGTGGTCTCGAAATTAGATGTGGCAGCCCCCCCCCCCCCCTCCTCCCCACCTCCCCCCCTCCCTCCCTGCCTCTCCCCTGGTGTATCTTTGTCGAAAGTCTGGTTTGTCTGTCAGTCTCCCCAGTATGTCCGTTATGAGTAACAATGCTAAATGAGTTGACGTGAGTACCCTTATATAAGACAGTGGGTTGGTAGATATTGTCATGATTGTACCATGCACTCAATAAAAACTTCTTTGGTTGAAAAAAAAAAATACACCCTGTGTTTCATTCTTCTCTGCTGAAACCTTTCCGTGAGAATCCGTTTCCTGGACGGAGACTTCCTCCCCCTGAACCCGTCCTCGTGGATAACGAAGAGGAATTAATTGTGGAGAGATATTTGGATTCCAGGTTACACCGAGGGAAACTACAGTACCTGGTTCACTGGGGGGGCTATGGCCCAGAGGAGAGGTCTTGGGAACCCAAAGATTTTGTACATGCCCCGCGACTAGGCAAAGCTTTCCATCGGAGATATCCAGACAAGCCTAGCAAGGATCGTCCGGAGGACACTCTTGGGAGGGGGGAGTAATGTCATATTGTGTAGCCTGCTGTACCCATGCTTGGCCACCGGGATCGCTGCCACTCTCAATGTCTTGTTCTAGCCTGCAGTACCTATACTTGTCCACCGGGACTGCTGCTGCTAAACTAAGGAACATGCCAGACCCTGATACCTGCACCTGTGCTCCACCTCTCAGCCTGCATATATAAACCTCCCTTTCCTTTTCCTCCCTTACCTATTTATACTGTACCTGTTTATACTGGTTCCTTAGCTCCTGCAAGGTTCCTGTGTTTACTGCTGTGCTAGCTATTGCTATTATCCTGTTCCAGTCTCCTCGTTGCCGACCTCTGCTTGTTACCCGACTTCGCTATCTGCCGCCTGCCTCTGATCTCTACTTGTGACCCCTACTTCGCTCCCTGCTGTTCCTGCCACTGGGATCCACTTCAGTCGAAGTCCAATCCTTGACACACATATATATATATGGAAGTAGCTTTGGGCATCTTTATTTGTTTTTGTTGTTGTATACATTTAGCCTCGCCCACAAGCACTCCTTTTGACACATACATATATATATACTGCTGCGGCCGAGTTTATTCGAGCATTTGCCCGTTCTCGGCCGCAGCAGTAGCCTGGCGCGCGCCGGAGGGTGACGGGCGCGCGCCGAAGCAGCGGAAGAGCGCCCTCCGATCGGGGCGCTCTCCCTCCCGCTGCCGGGTCCGCCGGGTCCCCCGGAACCCCCTGCCGCCGTCCCCCACATCGCGGGACACCATGGCTCCCTCGGGGAGCCCTGGATGCGCGTGCAGGGGGCGCACGCTCCCGATGACGCGTGACCGCGCGTCTGTGACGCGCGGCACGCCGAGGGGCGGCCACTAGCAAGCCGGGAAATCTCCCGGCTTGCGGATCTGGCCGCAGTGCAATAAACTGTGTCGCCAGTGTATGTGCTCATTTGCATGTCATTTCCCAGAATCCCTTGCTGCAGTGGAAGTGCTGTATGCTGGGTGATAATGGGGAAAGGCGGGGTTGCAGACCTGCCTAAGACATGCAGATGAGCATACAGCTATATTTGCATATATATATATATATATATATATATATAGTGGCAGGATGACCGTGGTTAGTGAGGAGACAACACGACTCTTCTGGTGAAATAATGCTGGTGGATTTATTTGTCCAAAAGTGTAACCTACTAATGTATACAGAGTCAATGACCCTGTCACATATCCCCCTTCCCAGCGTAATGTTACCGAGTGGAGCGACCCGTGCACCGAGACTGTGCACCCTAGAGAGTGCATCAGCATTACCGTGCAGTATGCCTGGCCGATGTTGGACTGTGAAGTTGAAAGGTTGCAAAGATAGAAACCAACGGGTAACTCTCGAGTTCTTTTCTTTGTTTCTATGCTTCCAGTGTATGGGGTGCATGATCTGTAACAAGCGTAAAAGACCTGCCTAAAGTAATACTTCAACGTGTCTGTTGCCCACTTTACGGCCAAACACTCTTTTTCTACTGTGGCATATCTTTGTACGCGGGGACACAATTTGCGATAGAGGACCGGGTGTTCCTCTTCTCCTACAAACTGGGACAGTACTGCACCGAGACCTACTTCGGAGGCTTCCGTTTGCAGAAACAAATCCTTTGTAAAATCCTAGGCTACCAAGACTGGGTGACTACAGAGCGCTGTACGTAGGTCTAAAAATGCAGTCTCCGCACCACTGCTCCATTTTACAACATCAGGTGCCCTTGCCTTTACTAAATCTGAAAGCTGTGCAGCCCGGGTTGCAAAATGGGGTATAAATCGCCTGTTGTAACCTACAGTGCCTATAAATGTCCTAACCTGTTTTTTTTTAAGGGGACGGGGCCAATTCTCAATGGCTTCAAATTTATTGAGCTGAGGTTTTACTGTCCCCCTTCCCACAACATAGCCAAGATATTTTGCTTCTGCTAGGCCGACTGAACATTTAGCTAAGAACCGCCTCCCGAAAGGTTCTCAACACTGCCTCAACCTTTTGTAGATGTGAGTCCCAATCTGGACTATGAATTACCACATCGTCTAAGTACGCTGAGGTGTAGTTAGAGTGTGGGTGTAACAATTTATTCATCAACCTTTGGAAGGTTGCAGGTGCCCCATGAAGGCCAAAGGGTAAGACCGTATACTGGAAGAGGCCATCAGGTGTGGAGAAGGCCGTTTTCTCTTTTGCTGAACTTGTTAAGGGGATTTGAAAATAACCCTTTGTAAGATCTAAAGTAGTTAGAAAACGGGCCCTCGCCAACCTCTCAATTAACTCGCCTGCCCGCGGCATAGGATAGGCATCAAACTTCGAGACTTCATTGACTTTTCTAAAGTCATTACAGAGCCGTATTGACCCATCCGGCTTAGGTACCAAGACATTAGGGCTGGACCATTGACTATGGGACTCCTCAATTACCCCTAATTCTAGCATCTTCTTTACCTCTGACTGAATAGCCCCTCTTCTGGCTTCGGGGATACTATAAGGTCTTATCTTAACAGCTATTCCCGGCTTGGTGACGATATCATGGGAAATCACCCTAGTTTTCCCTGGTACGCTGGAAAATACATCCCTGTTCCTTTTTACCAACTCTACAGCTTCTCTGTATTGTTCAGGAGTGAGTTCTGCCGATATTCGAACGAGTGGATCCTCCCCTTTCCCGGATTTGTTAGCTACTACCGTCAGACATACCTCTCTATCCTTCCAGGATTTTAATAGATTTATGTGATAGATTTGCTCTACTTTCCTCCGATCTGGCTGCCGAATTTTATAATTCACCGGGCCGACCTGTTCTAGAACTTCATATGCCCTTGCCAATGTGATAACAGCTTGCTTTCGGCCGTGGGAACAAGCACCATTACTCGGTCCCCTGGTCGGAAGCTGCGAAACCTAGCCTGTCTGTTGTAAAGGTTCTGTTGGGCCCTCTGTGCCTTTTCTAAATGTTGTCTTACTGTGGGAGTAATATGAGCAATGCGTTCTTTTTAAATCTTCCACAAATTGGACGACATTTTTCCCTGGAACAGCTTGTTGCTCCCACTCTTCTTTGAGGCTATCCAGAATCCCTCTTGGGCGTCTCCCATATAGGAGTTCAAATGGGGAAAACCCTGTAGAGGCCTGTGGTACTTCTCGGATAGAAAACAAGAGATAAGGCAACAAGGTGTCCCAGTTCTACCCATCACTAGCATCCACCTTTCTCAACATCATCTTCAGAGTTTTATTAAATCGTTCTACTAGTCCGTCCGTTTGCGGATGGTAAACAGAGGTTCTTAGGGACTGTATTTTTAGCTCTACATATAACTCTCGCATAAGTTTAGATGTAAATGGGGTACCCTGATCTGTCAAAATTTCCTTCGGTATCCCGAGTCGGGAGAATACCTGTAACAATTCCGTAGCTATGGCTTTGGAGGAAGTATTACGTAAAGGCAGCGCATATGGATATCGAGTGGCATAGTCTAGGATCACTAGGAAGTATTGATGACCCTTGGCAGATTTCAATAAGGGACCCACTATATCCATAGCGATCCTCTCAAATGGGATCTAAATAATAGGCATAGGGATCAATGGGGCCCTCAAACTTGGTCAAGGGGCTGTCAACTGACACTCGGTACAAGAGGTACAGAATCTATTTACTGCATTATATATCCCTGGCCAGTAAAATCTTTTTAGGATTCTTTGCTGTGTCTTCTCTACTCCAAGATGAACCCCCAATAAGTGGGAATGTGCTAGCTCTAGTACCTTCCTTACTAATGACCTGGGTACTAGCAATTTTTCAATTTCTTGGCCCTCCTCTTGGCTCACATGGTATAACAAATCATTTTGAATACAAAAATAGGCATAGGATTCCTTGGTTGTTCCTTTTACCGGGATCTCATTAACTTCTACTGCATGGCTAAAGCCATTTTTCAACTGGGGATCATTAGCCTGTTCCCTACCAAAGTTAGTCAGGGAAAGTTCTAGACTTCCAAAACCTTCCTTATCTGGAGTTTGGCCGGTTACATTCACGGGTAACTCGGACTCCTGTCAACAGGCCCTGTCTCAGACAACTCTTCTCCCTCTGGTCTCTCTCCATTAGGAGTAGTAACCAGTGCTAACTGGGGTGGGGGTGAACCTCTTTTTTTTTTCCTTCCTACATTCTCGTTTCGAATTAGAGGTTTTAGACACCTCTGAGACTAATTCAGGGTCTGTAAACGAAAAAGCTAATCCAGAGTAGGATTGTTTAAGGTGAGTTGTCGTCTGATCAGAGTGTCAAAACCAGGTAAATTATAGCCTAACTGTCAGGATCGCCTAGACCTCCTGCTTAGCCATAGTTCTTCTTTGTCCACTGGGTGTGCTGCTGTCTTCTGTTTCCTCTGGGTTCCTCTGTCTGCCTATCTGTCTTCTTGTTACTCCTGTCTCTGTCCTTTATAGCTCTGCTTCCTGTCTGTTGCTTTTGCCTTTGCTTCAAGTCAGACTCCTATCACATGCCTCTGTCTTTGATCCTGATCTGTTATGTACCTGTACCTGTATTATAGTCTGTTCAAAGTAAAGGCCCTTGCTAGTAATCTGGCTTGTCCCTGTTTGTTCCTTGCTCCCCGGTCTCAGTCCCTGCTCCCCGGTCTCAGTCCCTGCTCCCCGTTCTCAGTCCCTGCTCCCGGACCTGTCCTGCCCCGCCTGTCCTGTTCCAGTCTTCTCGTTGCCGACCTCTGCTTGTTACCTGACTTCGCTACCTGCCGCCTGCTTCGGACCCCTGTTTGTGACCCCTACTTCGCTTCCTGCTGTTCCAGCCACCGAGATCCTACCCGCCACAAGAGTCTCCTGTGACAGAAAGCAAAGGCCAATTCTGGACCTCGCTGGAACAGATTCTTCTTCTGCCTGTACCCTTTCCTGCCTGCTGCAGCAGACCACATCCGCATGGTTGAAGATAAGTACTTTCGTTTCTTTTTTGGAAATCCAAGTTGGGATTTTGAAAGGTTTTTTTTTTGTTGCTGCTAAGTGTTCTGCAAGAATTATTGCGTTCATAACGAAAAAACATTTTTGCTGAGACTAGAACTGTTGCTGCAGATACTAGTGCACCTTTCTTTGAGATTTTTCTTTTGTGCAGTTCCTGGGTTAACCCTTGCAGTACCTGTTGCCACCTTTTAGACTCTGACTTTTCATTCCCTGGACAAGGCTTGAATCTGCATCACTGGTTGGACCACTGCTGTTCACAGGGTTCCCATTTCAAAAGACAAGAGTGCTTCTATTATTTTGTTACTGCATACTGTGATTTTTCCTGCAATCTGTAGTTTTTCATATGATTGGTTCTAAGGTTTCAGGTTTACCTGCAAGTTCCACTAAAGTTTGTTTCTCTGCAACATATGATATCCCTACGCCTGATATCAAAGGTTTCAGATTTAACTGCAGGGTTCTCTGTCTGATATTCCTATGTCCGATGTCAAAAGTTTCAGATCTAACTACAAGTTTTCTCTGTAGTAGTTTCCTGCTGTCTATGATATTTCTATGCCTGATTTCTAAAGTTTCAGATTCAACTGCAGGTTTTCTTTGTCTATATGATATCCCTACGCCTGATGTCTAAAGATTCAGATGTAACTGCAGGTTCTCTCTGTCTGTATGATATCCCTACGCCTGATTTCTAAAGTTTCAGATATAACTACAGGTTTCTCTGTCTATGTTTTTTCTTTGCATTTATAAATCTCTGTGACTGATGCTAAAGCCTCAAAAGGTCAGCTCTCCTATCTTGTGTCTCTCTGTGTCTAATATTCCTGTTGTTCATTCTAATGCTTCTGTTTTAAAAACACATTTCCTCTTTACTGGTTTCTTGGGAAGTGTGGTTTCCCCATATCTGAAATTATGGCTCCCACTCAAACAGTCTTGAGCAGTAAATGTGAACACAGTACCACTGATTCTTCAGAACTTCTCAAAGCAAGGAAGAAGAAGAAAAAGAAGGGAGGCATTACTGTGGAAGTTGCAGAAGGATTTAAGAATGAAAAATTAACCTCAGAGTCTGCATTTGATGAAAGAGATATGCTGCAGTTTAAGGCAACTCACAGACGTATCCCAAGAATAGTGGAAGAGAAGAAAGATGCCCCTACTCAGACGCTTCAAGCTACACAGAAAGTGATTGATTGTCTTTATGGACGTTTAGATAAGGAGCAAGGAAAACTAATTCTGACCCACTACAGAGCTGCTATCCTCAGCAATTGCTAAGTGTTTTCTCCAGGAAAAAGAAAAGCACCAGTTGGAGAGTGACCTGGATGTCATGTCAGGTGAGCTGGAGAAGGCATATGCTGATGCTGCTGAAAATCGGCACCTCACTTCTAAAAGTAACAAATTCCTGGAAAGTTCTATGAAGGAAATTGACAGGCTAAATACAGAGCTTAAAGTCTCCCAGGAGGACATTTGTTACTTCAAAAAAGAGATGGAAGTCGATCGGGAGGAGAGATGCTACTTGAAAACAGAGGTACGTTCTATGAGAGACGCCTCCGAAGAGTTAAATAGTAGGTTTGAAACTATAAACCAAATGAGTAAGAACTTCTCTGTCCAAGCCAGTGAAGGAGATAAAAGACTCCATGAATCAGAAGAGGAGAACAGACTATTGATAGAAGAAAAGTCAAGGATGCAATTAGCGCTGGAAAAAGCAGAGGGTGACTGGGAAAAAGAAAAATATCAGTTGGAGAATGACAGGTTGATCTTGTCAAGTAAGTTGGAGAAGGCCTACGCTGATTCTGCCCAGTACCAGACTTTCATGGCTCAAGTTGATGCAGCACTGGAAGCATCTCAGAAAGAGGTTCACAGGCTTACTACAGAGCTGGAAGCCTCTAAGGAGAAGAGTTGCTACTTCAACACAGAACTATGTTCATTGAGAGAAATCTTCAAAGGGTTAAATATCAGTTTTGAAACTGTAACCCAAGAGTGCAAGAATCTCTATGTCCAAGTCAGTGAAGGAGATAAGAAACTCCATAAATTAGGAGAGGAGAAGAAACAGTTGGCCCAGGAAAAGTTAGATGTGCAGACAGCACTGCAGAATGCAGAGTGAGTGCTGCAAGAAGAACGTGTCTCCCTGGAGCGGCGCACACAAGCAGAAAATATGCTGCAGAGTCAGCTGCGAGAACTGCGTACACATCTGTAGGACACCAAGGAGAAATGGGTGAATGCTGAAGAAAAGCAGCGAGTTCTGCAGGAAGAAAGTTTCCAGACTGCCTACAAAATAAAGATGCTGCAAGATTATTTGAGTACCCAGTGTGTCCCCAAAGAACAGCATGAGGAGCTGAAGGCTCGCAGGCTTACAATGCTTTGGCCAAAGGTTTAAACTAAATGACCCTTTTTCAAGAGAATATGTAGGTATTGCACTGTGTATTTTTGTCACATTGGAAGTAGCTTTGGGCATCTTTGTTTGTTTTTGTTGTTGTATGATATACACTTGAAATCACTGCATAAATTAAAGTGCAGATAATGTGAGTATAAGTTCTATGGGTTCTTGCCACCGTTAATGAAGGAGTGAATTGGAGGAGGATTCATGAGGTTGTTTCTGCCACCATTTTAACCCGTCTGAGATCGGGATCAAGCTCTTATTCTTTGTAGGAATTTTCTGCAGACTCTGCACCATAAAAATTGAACAAACAGTACCTTGTCTCGCATGTAGTGTGTGCCCAGTATAGGTATACTACCACTAGCCCCAAACAAAAACCTCTTTTGTCTTGTGTTAAAGCCCCATCTACCAGATCCAGATGAACATGTGCAATAAGTATGCAGCAACTGATAAAAAGAGCTGTGGTAGTAAGTCCATGGGATGTTTTAACTCTATGCCTCTCACTCACTCACTCACTCATGATTGTCACTCCAGATTTTTTGGTCAGACAGATATTTAGAAGACTACCAAGTTTCTCGAGTGGAGCTTCTGGAGAGGAGGAGCCATAATAGACAAACTAAAGAAGCAGTTTAAAATGAGCGTTTCACAATTCAAAACCATAAAAGACAATTTTATTAATTTATAAAATGTTTTACCAGGAAGTAATACATTGAGAGTTACCTCTCGTTTTCATGTATGTTTATGATTACAAATACAAATACTAAGCAGGGCAATTCCATAAGATGAATTCCTGAATACACCTCATGATTAATTCACTTGAATGTGCTATAAAAGGGGCCTTCCAGCTGTATTTTGAGGCAACAGAGGACTGTGGGCTGGAGTGCTCCGGGGGAAGAAGACGACTTTATAAACTAAATAAATAAAGTTTTACATCAAATGTTTTTAATCTAAAAAAATTCAGTTTTGCAGAAAATATTTTTCATTAAATACTTTATTGTAGTTATTGTTTACATTTTTTTCATTCTTGTTTTGCTGGTTTGGTGAGCTCATGACAACACTATTCATGCTGGAAACACATCCATAAATATTGTCAGATAATGTATTGTACTGTAATTCATCATCTACTGTATTTTCTTCTCCAAAAAACAATCTCATAATTATTTAACATTTTGACAAGTAAAAGACAGAGCTATAAGATGGCAGTTGAGGCAGGTTGTATTGTTGTATTGTATTATTATAGTTTTTAAAAAATGGTAACATTCATATTGTAGTCATTGTTTAATGTTTGCATTCAACCATGTCTTGCACGTTTAGCAGAGTAATCACAATACCGTTTGAAAATTCTTGTTTTCATTTATTCATGTTTTGCAGGTTTGGCGGGCTGATGAGCATCAACACTGTGTTCGTGCAGGAAACGCATCCAGCGATACCGTCAGGTAATGTTGTGCAATTCATGCATCTATTTTTTTTTTTACAATACCCTGAAATTCAATGACACACATATGCGTTTCATCCAGGTTCAATAGAAACACGCATGCACAGAAATTAAATGACACCCATAGAAACATATGCATATTGTACCACATGTGTAATTCTTGCTTTAGACAACTGTATGTATTCTCAATTATTAATATACAACATTCTGTGACAAACAGCTTACTCCGGGGCTCCGCTGCTTGTCCGGGACGGTTAGAACACAGTCTTTTGGGGTAGGTTAAATGAGGAGGCGTCACGTACTGTTCCTTTAAACAGGCTGTGCCTGGTTTATTCAGTCCCAGGCACTGAGACTGCCACAGTGCATACAACAAAACACATCAAAACAAAAGCTGCTCACCTGAGCGATAACTTAACTTAGATTTCCCTAACTCAGGGTGGAAGTGGCTTTTCCACTTTCCAACAACAAAACAAGGTACTTTT
Organism: Ascaphus truei; assembly: GCA_036426205.1. Classification (NCBI taxonomy): domain Eukaryota; kingdom Metazoa; phylum Chordata; class Amphibia; order Anura; family Ascaphidae; genus Ascaphus; species Ascaphus truei. Next base: position 1,838 of record WSYH01001569.1, on the reverse strand, counting down.
GCAGAGTTAGCCAAATGAATAGAACAATTGAACCTGTGTGGGGAAGGGGCTTCTCCCCACTGTGTTCAGCAGCCTTCCAGGCTCTGGAGAAGAGACAAGAGCAAACAGGAAATCAGTCTTACATACCTGATTTCTAATTAGCATGACAGGTGACAGAAATCCCTCAGTTCCAGCGCTTGCCCAAAACTGTGGGATGGAGTGCATGTATTATAAGGCTGCACTCCCAGGCCAGACAGGATAGAAACTGTTCAGTATCCTGGGAGCCCTATATATGGAATTTATTACCATCCCCTGGTTTCTGTCACATATCCTCCCCCCCAGCTCAGACCCCGAGGGATGAGCGACCATGGATATTAGGGAGTGCATCCTTGACAACCCGTCAGCATTGCCATGTTTGTGCCCTGACCTGTGTTCCACAGAAAATTTAAAGGGTTGTAGGCTTAGGAACCACCTGGTCACTCTAGCATTCTTTTCCCTGTTTTGACACATCCAGGTAAGGGGTGCATGATCTGTGACCAACCGGAATTTTCTCCCCAACAGGTAGTATTTGAGCGTCTCTACAGCCCACTTTATTGCGAGACACTCTTTCTCTACTATGGAGTAATTTTTCTCCTGGGGATTTAGTTTCCTACTTAAATAAAGGATGGGGTGTTCCTCACCTTGAGACTCCTGGGAGAGTACCGCCCCCAGCCCTACCTCAGATGCGTCGGTTTGGACTACGAACTCTTTGGAGAAGTCAGGTGTGACCAACACTGGTTGGGCACAGAGAGCTTCTTTCAGGCTTCTAAAGGCCTGTTCAGTTTCGGGGGACCACTTTACCATAAGCGGTCCTCTTGCTTTTGTGAGGTCGGTTAGTGGGGTTGCCTTAGTCGCAAAATTGGGAATAAACCTTCTATAGTACCCAATTAACCCCAAAAAGGTCCTTACTTGTTTTTTTGTAACTGGCCTTGGCCAACCTTGTATCGCCTCCACTTTGAGTGTTTGGGGTTTGAGTAAACCTCTGCCAATAGAATACCCCAGATACTTGGCCTCCTCCAGACCAATGGTGCATTTAGCGGGGTTAGCAGTTAGTCCAGCAGACCGAACTGCGTCGAGCACAGCTTGGACCTTTGGAAGGTGGGATTGCCAATCTTCACTATGGATTACCACATCATCCAGGTAGGCAGCAGCATACCGAGCATGTGGTTTTAAAATTTTATCCATCATTCTTTGGAATGTGGCGGGAGCTCCATGTAAGCCAAAAGGCAGCACCCTATACTGAAAGAGGCCGTCTGGGGTTGAGAAGGCTGTCTTTTCTTTTGCCCTTTCTGTGAGGGGAACCTGCCAGTACCCTTTTGTTAGGTCTAGGGTTGTGAGATATCGGGCTTTGCCCAGTCTCTCTACAAGTTCATCTACCCTGGGCATAGGGTAAGTATCAAATTTTGACACCGCGTTTAGTTTCCGGTAGTCATTACAAAACCTTGTTGTACCATCTGGCTTTGGGACTAAGACTATAGGGCTGTTCCACCCACTTTGGGATTCCTCAATTACGCCTAGTTTTAGCATTTTTTTAACCTCTAAACTTATAGCCTCTCTTTTGGCCTCTGGGATTCGGTACGGTTTAAGGTTAACTCGGACCCCCGGTTCAGAGACTAGGTCATGTTCAATTACGCTAGTTCTACCTGGCTGTGTAGAGAAGATTTCTTTGTTTCTGCTCACTAAATTCTGAACCTCTTGTTTCTGATGAACGGACAGGGTTTCAGCTATGCTAACCTCTGGGTCAGTTTCTTGACTCTCTGACGGACCTGGGGTTACTAGGGTTGACAAGACTTCTCTATCTTTCCAGGGCTTGAGTAGGT
>WSYH01015491.1:0-14197 GCA_036426205.1 Ascaphus truei | reverse complement strand
TATTAAGCCAGTGTGATGACGTTTCGGCCCATATGGCCTTTCTTAAATGCTAAAGGCATGATAAAAACCACCATTAAACAGTGTCTTATATACACCCCCCACATGTGGCCACGATTGTCTCTGATTGTCATCCATTAGAATATCGGCAACATGTTTTCCTTCCTCTTGCAACATCAGTGACGTCATCACGGTGCGCCTTCCGCCAGGTTCCCGATACCCCCACTGCCAGGTTCCCGATACCCCCACTGAGTAACAATGAGCCTACTCCAAAGGCCACAGTCTTTATGGGGTTAACTCTGCATGAAGGGCAAAGGATTATGTAACGGTCAGACCCCCACCCAATCTCATATTGGCCCCTGTGGGTGTAATCTGCTCCCAATTACATGTATGTGGGTTGTGGTGCACCTGCTGGCAACAGGACTCCTGAGTCTCCCGCTGGTTGGTAATGGGGAATATCACCATGACAGGCGTCTGAGGTAGTGTTCTGAGTCCTACTCACATTTGGTACAGCGCCTCCACCCCATCAGGATCCCTACGGCAGCAGGGAGGAGTTGCTGATGGGGAACTCCTAGGGGCACATTCTTGTGGAATAACTCCAGACTCACACAGGAAGGGTCTCTTGAACCAGGGCATCTTTAATTGCAGGTCTCGTGGCAGACTGCCCATCACAGCGGCCGACACTCAGCCGCACCTCTTGTAGAGGTACTCCATGCAGAAGGTTCCTCCTGTCTCTCTAATTGAGTTGTTCTTCCACCTCTCCCCTAAGGGAGACCACCAGCTGTGCCAGGTCCCTGGACACAGTGGGTAATAGATTGTCCCTTGGCCACTCTGCCAGACAGACTTGAACTGCTGCAGACCTTGAACTCCAACTCTGAACCAGCAGAGCTTAAACTTGACACACACTTTTGGGAGTGCTGTGCCATATATAGGCTCCAGAAAAGACCCACCTCTGTGTCACTAATGTGACGGGAGCTTTGTGACAGGCTATAATAATACACCACCAAATATAACTGGGTTGAACTGGACGAGACTTAGATATGATAAAATATAATTTATTCCTTGAAAAAGGTGAACACACGAGATATACAAATAACAGACAAAATATGGACACTTACTTAAAGGACAAGAAAGCCATCAGCATACAGGATGGGCCATTTCTTCCATAATTCAGTTGACATCACAGCAATACATGCAGATCATGAAGACACATGAAGGACATTTGAGTAAGGGGTGACTGACTTATATACCATTTCAACCCTTCTCTTGCACTCAAGATGCCGAGTTGGCTAGAAAAAATCTCTTTGAAGCAGATTTTGGCTTCCATTGTAAGTTTGAAGTATCACACTTAAAAACACTCAGTTCCTTGGTTCCTGCCCCCAGTATAAACAATTAGGGCAGTTACCTTTTGATCACCGGGCTATGTTAATTCTTGCAGGATGCTCTCCCTGCCCTATTAACATAGCAGATGAGGGGGGTCTGCATATTTCAGAGCAGATCCAAAATTCCATATACACTGTAAATAACTTCATAATCATAACTCAGTTTCAGTAGTATAACTGGCACGCGAGACATATTAATACATTCCGTCTCGCATGACGCCGATCATTGGACTAAATATTACCGTTTAATACTAAAATTAAGAGAGATTTAATATCTGTCTCTTAGGAACGGCTAAACATCAGGGTGTCTGTAATCTTATGTGCGAATCAGTCCCACGAATACCATATGTAGCTTTTATCACGTTCAGCCAGGACATCTCATAATATCTATATTTAATAAGGTCACTCATTCTGTACCCCCTCCTAAATCAGGGGCGTTTGGCCAGTCTACCAACTAGGTGTCTGGCAGGATACTATGGTTGTAAGTGTAGTTTTTAAAACCACAACTACTGGCCAGGTTGTTCCCAATCACCCACACTGCGCGCCCACGTTAAAATTAAAAAAAAGTCCAGCGTAAACGCAAAGGTTACAAGATGTCACAAAAACTGAACAGCTGGGTGCTGGGCAGGGGGAGGGGGTAACACATTACCACCCCCCCCCCCCAATGCCAGGTTCCAATTACCCCCACTGCCATGGTCCCCAATACCCCACTGCCAGGTTCCCATACCCCCACATGCCAGGTTCCCATATACCCCCCATGCTGCCAGGTTTCCCCAATACCCCCCACTGCCAGGTTCCCATTACCCCACACTGCCAGGTTCCTCCCAATACCCCCACTGCCGGTTCCCTATACCCCCACTGCCAGGTTCCCATTACCCCCACTTCCAGGTTCCCCAATTACCCCACTCGCCAGGTTCCCATACACACCCACTGCACAAGTTTTTCCCATACCCCCCATCACAACCACCCTGTCCAGGTTCCCATTACCCCCACTCGACCCACTGCCAGGTTCCCAATACCCCCACTGCCAGGTTCCCATTACCACCCCCCCCACTGCCAGGTTCCCTATACCCCCACTGCCAGGTTCCCATTACCACCACTCTCCAGGTTCCCAATACCCCCACTGCCAGGTTCCCATATACCCCACTGCCAGGTTCCCATTACCCCCACTGCCAGGTTCCCATACCCCCCACTGCCAGGTTCCCTATACCCCCACCTGCCAGGTTCACCATTACCCCCACTGCCAGGTTCCCGATACACCCACTGCCAGGTTCCCATACCCCACTGTCAGGTTCCACATACCCCCATGCCAGGTTCCTATACCCCACTGCCAGGTTCCCAATACCCCCCACTGCCAGGTTCCCAATACCCCCACTGCCAGGTTCCCAATACCCCCACTGCCAGGTTCCCGATACCCCCCTGCCAGGTTTCCCTATACCCCCACTGCCAGGTTCCCTATACCCCCACTGCCAGGTTCCCAATACCCCCCACTGCCAGGTTCCATCCCCTTCCTCCAATAACCCCCACTGCCGGTTCCCTATACCCCTGCCAGGTTCCATACCCACTCCAGTCCCGATCCCCCACTGCCAGGTTTCCAATTAACCCCCACTGCCAGGTTCCCTATACCCCCACTGCCAGGTTCCCAATACCCCCACTGCCAGGTTCCCAATAGCCCCCCCTGCCAGGTTCCCGATACCCCCACTGCCAGGTTCCCAATACACCCACAGCCAGGTTCCCATTACCCCACTGCCAGGTTCCCAATACACCCACTGCCAGGTTCCCGATACCCCCACTGCCAGTTCCGATCAACACAAGTTCCAATACCCCCACTGCCAGGTTCCAATACCCCCACTTCCAGGTTCCCGATACCCCCACTGCCAGGTTCCCTATACCCCCCACTGCAGGTTCCCACTGACACCCACCCACTGCCAGGTTCACCGATACCCCCACACTGCCAGGTTCCCATTACACCGCACGTGCCAGGTTCCCAATACCCCCACTGCCAGGTTCCCAATACCCCCACTGCCAGGTTCCCAATACCCCCAATGCCAGGTTCCCATACCCCCACTGCCAGTTTCCCTTACACCATGCCAGGTTCCCATATACCCCCACTGCCAGGTTCCCAATACACCCACTGCCGGTTCCATACCCCCACTGACCAGGTCCCGAATACCCCCACTGCCACGGTTCCCATTAACCCTCCAGGTTCACTGATACCCCACCTGACCAGCGTTCCCATCACCCCCACTGCCGGTCCCAATACCCCCACTGCCACCCAGGTTCCCAATACCTCCCACTGCCAGTCCACAATACCCCCACTGCCAGGTTCCCGATACCCCAACTGCCAGGTTTCCCATTCCACCACGCCAGGTTCCCAATAACCCCACTGCCAGTCCAATACCCCACGCCTTTCCCAATACCCCCACTGCCAGGTTCCCGATTACCCCAACTGCCAGGTTCCCATTCACCCCATGCCAGTTCCTTCACCCCAAGCAGGTTCCCAATAACACCCCACTGCCAGGTTCCCATTACCCCCACGCCAGGTTCACATCACCCCCACTGCCAGGTTCCCATAATTCCCACTTGCCAGGTCCTGATACCCCACACGCCAGGTTCCCGATACCCCCACTGCCAGGTTCCCATTACACCCACTGCAGGTTCCCTATACCCACTGCAGGTTCCATTACCCCCATGCAGTTCCCGATACCCCCACTGCCAGGTTCCCGATACCCCCACTGAGTAACAATGAGCCTACTCCAAAGGACAGTCTTTATGGGGTTTAACTCGCATGAAGGGCAAAGGATTATGTAACGGTCAGACCCCCACCCATCTCATATTGGCCCCTGTGGTGTAATCTGCTCCCAATTACATGTTATGTGGGTTGTGGTGCACCTGCTGGCAACAGGACTCCTGAGTCTCCGTGGTTGGTCATGGGAAATCACCATGACAGGCGCTCTGAGGTAGTGTTTGAGTCCTACTCACATGTTACAGCGCTTCCACCCCATCAGGATCCCTACGGCAAAGGGAGGAGTTGCTGATGGGGAACTCCTAGGGGCACATCTTGGGATAAAACTCCAGACTCACACAGGAAGGGTCTCTTGAACCAGGGCTCTTTAATTGACGGTCTCGTGGAAGACTGCCCATCACAGCGGCCGACACCAGCCGCACATCTTGTAGAGGTACTCCATGCAGAAGGTTCCTCTCTGTCTCTCTAATTGAGTTTGTTCTTCACCTCTCCCCAGGGAGACCACCAGCTGTGCCAGGTCCCTGGACACAGTGGGTAATGATTGTCCCTTGGCCACTCTGCCAGACAGACTTGAACTGCTTGCAAGACCTTGAACTCCAACTCTGAACCAGCAGAGCTTAACTGAAACACAAACTTTTGGGAGTGCTGTGCCATTATAGGCTCCAGAAAGAACACCTCTGTGTCACTAATGTGACGGAGCTTTGTGACAGGCTATAATAATACACCACCAAATATACGGGTTGAACTGGACGAGACTTAGATATGAAAAATAAATTTATTCCTTGAAAAAGGTGACACACACGAGATATACAATAAACAGACAAAATATGGACACTTACTTAAAGGACAGAAGCATCAGCATAAGGATGGGCATTTCTTCCATAATTCAGTTGACATCACAGCAATACATGCAGATTTCATGAAGGAACATGAGGAACATTTGAGTAAGGGGGACGGGACCATCCTTTTGTTGTACTTTATTCTTATATTATCCGTTTCTCAGCCTCTATTTGACTCCCTCCTTCGCATCGCTTTTAGCCTTGCCTACTGGATCCCCTTCCCCCTTGTGCCGCTTCCCTTTCTATATTACCATTTCAACCTTCTACTTCGCACAAGATGCCGAGTGGCTAGAAAAATCTTTTGAAGCAGATTTGGATTCATGTAAGCTTGAAGGTATCACACTTAAAAACACTCAGTTCCTTGGTTCCTGCCACCAGTATAAACAATTAGGGCAGTACCTTTTGATCACCGGGCTATGTTAATTCTTGCAGGATGCTCTCCCTGCCCTATTAACATAGCAGATGAGGGGGGTCTGCATATTTCAGAGCAGATCCAAAATTCCATATACACTGTAAATAACTTCATAACTTCAGTTCAGTAGTATTAACTGGCACGCGAGACATATTAATACATTCCGTCTCGCATGACGCTCCGATTGAGACTAAATATTACCGTTTAATACTAAAATTAAGAGAGATATTAATATCTGTCTCTTAGGAACGGCTAAACATCAAGGGTGTCTGTAATCTTTATGTGCGAATCAGTCCCACGAATACACATATGTAGCTTTTATCACGTTCAGCCGAGGACATCTCATAATATTCTTATATTTAATAAGGTCACTCATTCTGTAGCCCCACTCCTAAATCAGGGGCGTTTGGCCAGTCTACCAAATGGAGTGTCTGGCAGGATACTATGGTTTGTAAGTGTGAGTTTTAAAACTCACAAACCACTCCAGCTTCCTAAACATTTGGTCGCATTCCTTAGTAGGCAGGCATCTTTGAGGGTAACTTAAACAAAGGGCTAGAATCACTATTCAACTATTAACCCTTGCCCTCCCGGAGGGATCCCAGTGTTTGTGTGGTGCAGTCACTGGAACAGAAACAATACATTTTTACAGGGGAATAAACAGTTGGATGGCTGAAGCAAGGCAAAACCACATTACTGGACCCCAGTCCAGTTAACCCCTTGCTTCCCAGGTGAGAGTAGAGGGTGGCCAAATGGGGTGTAACCCCTTTAATCCCAGGCCAAATACTCTCTATCATGATAACTAACAGAGGACACAAAGCATTCTGTCACTTCCTTTGCTACATATGACACATCACAGGGGTTTGAGGGCAAACCTCCATGATCACTACTGGCAACCCTGCCTTCTTACCAGGATTACTGCCAGCAAGAGAGAGATCTGTACACCAATTTTACACATGGCTACAATTACTTTGTAACATTGTGTAGACAGGACTGGTTCTTGGTAAGTAATAATGCTGCATGGAGCTGTTGTGAGACAAGTGTGTGTGTGCAGACTAAACAGCAGGGGGCGCCTTTTACTTGCCAAAATGGTGTGCTGCATTGCAATGCTAGGGCCTATTCAGGGTTTGTGGGGGGGTGAGGGCAGTTGTGTGCAGTCAGTGTTGGGAGAGGCTGCAGTAAAATAGAAACCTAGTTCCCACGCCAATTGAGCAGCCGCCATTCAGGTTACGCTGACTAACCAGGACGGAGATACATTGTATCCGAGTACCACTTGAGACGGGAAACCGCAAGTGAAGAATGGTGTGATATTAACTAGACAAAAGAAAGCCAAACCTGAAACTTATAAAGAGATATAGTATGAGATCTCTTCACATATTTTGAAATATAAAGATATCTTGCACACTATTCTTACTTGTATATCTAAAACCACAGAGACGCCATATTGTCTCTTTATAATTATCTGGTACATATGAAGTTAAAAAGGAAAGGAAAAATATTCAAGAAAATATAATCAAGAGGGCCTCTCAACTTTCCTTTATATTGTGCCAAAATGTATAAACATTAAGAGATAAAATTCTGGGACGAAGTACAAGGATATCACAAGAATAAGGTTAATTGGAAAAACAGGATATTGCCAATTAGGCCAGGTATCAAGAAAGGTTAGGCAGGTTAAGAAATAATGAGGATGAGACACAGTAGGAATGTATGACACAATTTGATGAGGAACACCTGGGAAAAGTAACAATTTGGGAAAAACAAGTACTTATTTGTCTTTACGGAAATCCGATAACAGGGTATAAAGATGTGGACTTGTGGGAGGAGACTTCAGAATTATTAGGGTTGTTAGAATCTTCAGAATTATCAGAATCATGTTAGGATTTACAACGGCCTATATTTGAATAATTCTCCATCCATAACCTGTGCTGAGGATGCCTGTATAATTTGACACTGTGATGCTGTGCTCTGAACTTGTCTCTGAATAAATCTGGAAGAGAATCCTGCTCCGTGTTCTTATTGACTAATGTGCCACACCTTAGATACCAGAACCTCTACAAAGAAGGATCTTCAATGGCGAGCCAGTGCCCGAGTCCGTGACTTAACTCTACTCACAAAGGGGGGAGAAGGGGTGAGCCCCAGGAGGGGTGAGTCCTTCTTCCTCTCACCCACGATCGTGTGAGTAGGGGGTCCGGATAAAAGAACCTGAGGAAAAGAAAGAAAGAAGCATCGGACGGATATCCCCCCAGTCATGTCATTGTCAGGGGAAGGGGACAAGGTAAGGGGGAACAGTAAGTCAGCCTGTTGTTGCAACTGATCCTGGCTTACCTCCCCGGGCTCCTCTGCGCCCTCCGCTAACGTTGGTCCCAAAGGTTGGGGGACTGGAGCGGCCGCCGCTGGCATTGCCGCGGTCTGGCTCTGGGTAACCGCCGCCACTGCAGTGGGCTGGGACACACGGTCGTAGGTGCAGGTCATCGGTCCCAGGTCGTTGCCCAAAAGAATTTCAGCATCCAAACCGGGTAAAACCCCCACCTCCCGCACACCCTTGCTCTCCCCCCAATCCAAAAAGATTCTGGCCACTTGCAAGAAACGTGGCTCTCCGTCGGCCACAGTGATCTGCATCCCAGGGCCTGGGAGCAATTCCTCTGGCCGGACCATATCAGGTCGGACCAGGGTCACTGCGGCTCCTGAATCAAGCAAGCCGACTGCTTGCCGGTCACCGACTGTGACCGGGGTAAGATGTTTGCTCCGGCCGTCCGTCTGCTGCAGGTCTGCGCTGAGATGTCCTCCGCTCCTGGCTGTAGGCACCGATGAAACCGGGATAGGGGTGACATGGGACGTCTCGCTGGGAGTTGTTTCTATGACCGGTCCTGGTTCTTTGGTGGAAGCCACCTGCACGCGGGCTACCAGCTTCGCAGCTGGGGTGCGTTGCCCTCGATAGGGTCCGTTGGAATGCAGGGGTTACGGGCAATCTGGTCTGAGGTGACCAGTGCTGTTGCAATTGTAGCACCGGCGCTCATGCCGGAGCTCTCCCGCTGCCCGCAGGCGGCTTTTGGGTCCACTGGGGGGTACTCACAGCTTTCTTGGCTGGTACCGGCGCGTCGCCGCTTTGGCGGATGCCTTGGTGGTCATCTGGGAACGGCTGACCACATAGTCATCTGCCATCCTCGCCGCCTCGGTGTAGGTCTTGGGCTTTTTATCATACACAAAAGCCCTCACCGCCGGCGGGCACTGCTGCATGAGCTGCTCCTGAAAGATGAGGTCCAGCAGGCGTTGGTAAGTCCTGGCCTCAGAGCCCTCCACCCAGTGTAACCCGTACAAAGCCATGCGGGTCACATAAGTGACATAGGTCTCCTGAGGGTGCCTCTCCTCCAGCCGGAACTTACCCCGGTAAGCTTCAGGGGTAAAACCGTGCTGAAATAGCAAAAGTTCTTTCAGGTGGTCATAGTCATCAGCATACTCCTCTGTAAGCGCCATCAATGTCTGCTTAGCCAAGCCGGAGAGTAGCGGGTCCAAGCGTGCAACCCTATGCTCGGGGAGCACCTTGTACCGCCGTCACTTGCTGTCTCGAAGTTCCTTAAACATGTCGATCTGATCAGTGCCTTCCACGTACCTGGTGAGACTGTGCTGTCCGTTGGAGTTCATCTTTCGGGGTTTGGACCGGGGCAATAATGCGGGTCGGTTCACTGCCATTGGATAAAATTTAGCCGCTCCTCCGCTGTCCTCGGTCTCCCCATGTTTATATCAGGGCCAACATTTCAGAGGTAAACGGACTGGTGGCCGTAGCCAGTCGGTGCCCCTCTTGTTGCACTGTGCGCTGGGATATGCAATTGTCCCTCCCCGGGTCCTGGCCTTGCTTCCCGGCACTGGTTCAGTCCCTGATCTCCGGCGGGCTGTAACAAGAGCAAGCTGAGCCGTACCCTAACTCTTGCAAGCCGGCTTCATGAGCTGTGATGGCGGCAACCATGGTCCTCGACATCCTGGTCCACATATTCCAGTCCATATTCACGCACTTGTCTCTTAGCTGACTTCTAGATTTTCCAGGTAATAACACTCTGCCGCTTCACTCGGTTCTGGGTACGCAAGCAGGTGAGGTGGTGGTTGAAAACTTACGGTACTTGTTGCACTACACGTGTGTTCAATATAGCTTTAGAGCCCAGGAGGACTCTCAATGACCTATCGACGTCCCCTTGATCACACGTACCTCCGACCTCACGCAAAGTACTTTCGGGAGCTTAGTTCGCTGTAGATTGAGGACTGCGCATGTGTCGCTATCGGGATTCTCCGTCAACTTTCGTCCATTTCAATCGAGCCTGACAGTTGTTTATATATACGCTCGTGACATATAGCCTACACCGTCTATGTTCATGTACCCAAAATAACTGGGTTTGAACTGAACGAGCTTAAGATATAAATAAAGTGCTTTTATTTTATTCCTTAGATAGGTGAACACACGAATAATACATAATCAGACACAGAAGTACACTTATTTAGGGTTGGGGAATGAGAAGTTTTGATGTAGCATTTCTCTTCACAATCAGGTAATCATTCATGGTTGATATAGGTAACCATATCAGCAAACAAGAACTCAGGATATATGGGAACAGCAGTATAAACCTTTTGTCCCTCTAGTCCTTAACTTAATGTACCTGTGATTGGTTTGTCAATTACCTCCAGCCAATCTTGATGGGGAACCCATTTATACATGGCCCCGCTGCAGCTGGCACAGCGCAGTAGAACTCTGGAGTCCTCATTTCTGTAGACCCCACAGGTTCAAAAGGAATGCCGCCGTCTACCCATCTGGATCTTGACTACAACGTACTTGTTGGAGGTGATAAATGGGAACACTTAAAAACTGCTCTGTATAGCCTCCCCCGCCTAAATAGACGGGGGGTGATAGAACCCTGAACAATACTTAAGTCCTAGACTTGGGGCGCTCTAGGGCCATCTGCATCTGGTAATGCAAGGAATTCCTCTGTGGTTCTTTGTCCATACCTTGGGACACAGAGTATTAACATAAACCATAACGTATTAAAATATCCGGTTCTGTTGGGTCTAGCAGAACCAAACTTCCCAGTTCCCATGGCCGGAACTGGGACCATGCAAGTCCAAAAGCGACTGCTACAACCTAGCGAACTGGAGTTACACAATGCACATTAAAATCATTTTTCATTTAAATACAAATCTCCAGCTAAAAAAGAAATCTCGCTTTTCATCACATAATCCCATTGAAAACAACGGCTTCTCCGCCAAGAGACTGTCAATGGTAAATTGCCACCATTGAGTCAATGGGGTCTTCTATTTTCTCCGCCATTGAAGTCTAGTGAAAAGTCCCGACCTTCAGGGGGTCCATACTCCTTCGGGTTGTCCAGAGGGTCAAGGATGGTTTGTGCAGTGATGCCGGTGGTGCGTGACTGCAGATACCCCAACCTTGATCCGGCTGGGCCCGTCGAACCGGAGATGAGTGGAGTACCAACGACATCATTTCAACCTTAGTCATTTTTCTGAGCCGTTTCTCTGCCGCCGCCGGCAAAGCTCTATGGCGCGACCTTTCTTCTCGGTTCGACCCTTATCGGGTGGGTCCAGAATTTGGGGACCCGGTTGTGTCGATTGGGGGGGAAGGCTAGGAACTAGGGGCAAAAATATTTTATTCCTAGGGGCCCAGAAACTGTTTATTTCCCGCCACTGACCGTTGACTTGTAAGTGATCAAAGCTCTCCTATTGAATGTATCCGCTTTGCGGTTTGCGGTCTGGACGGCAGCCACGTTTCTTCGAAAGTTAACTCGAGGAACCTCCATTGAATTCGATGGGCCCATTGAAGTCGATGGGCCCATTGACTTTCAATGGGAAACCGCCGCTCTCCCTCTCGACGCCACCCTGCTGGTCTATACAGGAACACGGACTAAAACAAACAAGATTCTCCATTAGAATGCATGGAGCCCTAATGGCGGCCAATGGGGATCTGCAAAATGGTGCCTGAAAAGGCGGGAAACTTCACAAAGAGCTATATCATTAAAGGACTATTAACCCTTGTGCTCCCAGATGATTCCAGTGTGTGTGTGATGCAGACACTGATTTAAACCAGACATTACAATGGAACAGGGGAATACAATGCACATGTCATTACAGGGGTTAAATCACTGTTCTGGTTTTACCCAGTTAACCCTTTGACTCCGGGTGGGTCAGGGGATGGCCAAATGGGGTGTAACCCTTTAATCCCGGGCCACCCCTTTCTCCCTCTACAGCCCTCCCTACTGGCTTTTTCTGTTTCTGTTTCTCACATTCTTTTGTTGAACGTCTGTTCTCTCCACTTCCCCACTGCACCATTATTTATACACCCTCTCCCAACAACTTCTTACCCTCAATAAAAAGCACCCACACAAACCTCTACTCACAACCCTCTATCTACTCCTTCCTGCTGCTGGGGATCCCCCTAAGCTGAAACTAAGATATATACACCTGATCTAACCCACGCCTCCCTGCCATCTCTTCCCCTGTAAATGGTGTCAACCTTCTGATTTAATACTGACCAACCTTAAAACTCGCCCCACAAATCAAGCTTCCCAAAAGCCTGCACTCATGGCTATTGTCCCACGTTCAGTCACTCCTACCACCCATTGTGACCAAGCACAGCCATCTACAGCACTTACTCCCTCCTCTGCTTTCTGTAAATTTCCCCTCAGAGGGGAGGTGTGCCCCGGGCGTGGGCAGAGCGGGGGGAGGTGTGCCCCGGGCGTGGGCAGAGCGGGGGAGGTGTGCCCCAGGCGTGGGCAGAGCAGGGAGGAGGTGTGCCCCGGGCGTGGGGAGGTGTGCCCCGGGCGTGTGCAGGGCGGGGAGAGGTGTGCCTCGGGCGTGTGCAGGGCGGGGGGAGGTGTGCCCCGCGTGGTGCAGGGTCGGGGGGAGGTGTGCCCGGGCGTGTGGGAGGCGTGTTCAGGGCGTTTGTGCACCGTGCATGTGCGGGGCTGGGTGTGTGCGGGCGGGGGGGGTGTGCCCCGGGCTAGTGTGCAGGGCGGGTGGGGTGTGTGGCCGGGCGTTGCTGAGGTGTGCCCGCGGGGCGCGTGTGTCAGGGCAGGGGGAGGCGTGTGCAGGGCGGGGGGAGGCGTGTGCAGGGCGGGGGGAGGTGTGTGCCCTGGGCGTGTCACACTTATACTTTAGACGCCAGAATAAAAAGAAGAGGCGCTTTATGAGAAACGGTTTATTTACCCAACAGGCGCAGTAACCGCCGCGATGTTATTATACTGACCCTTTAGCGAGACGCGCGCACACGCGCACGCACGGAATGGGGCTTGGAATAAGTGTTACCCCCACCCCGGCCACGTGAGGACCACCACTTTTTTTTTTTTTAACTTACGTGGTCCCCTCGAGATTTTTTATTTCATGAACTCACTTTCCAGCCACGAATCCCAAATAAATCCTGCCACGAATCCCAAATAAATCCTGCCATGAATCCCAAATAAATCCTGCCACGGCACGGTCCACGTTCCAACGTCTAACCACCGCAGTCCGGCTCAGAACCACGGCTGTTTCCAGGACACAGATAGTAAATAGCTGTAGCTTCGTGAGGGGGGAGTGGGGGCAATTTCAGTCCTCAATGGCTACTAACAGGTCAGGTTTTCAGGATATCCCTGCTTCAGCACAGGCGGTGGAGTTGAAGGCCGAGCCACTGATTGAGCCGCCTGTGCTGAAGCAGGGATAACCTGGAAACCCGAGCCGTGGGTGGCCCCCTTGCTGCGCCTCAGTCTCCCACCAGCGCGGTGACCTCCTGGAGGTGCTCCCGTACCGCCTGGTCCAGCACGGCGTACACGTCCTTGCAGGCCTTGCTCGCCGCGTCCATCACCTTCTCCAGGTGGTCCTCGTGCAGCCGCGCGTTCATCTCCAGCAGGGCGATCTGGTCGGACTTGGGCAGCAGGGCCAGAGCCAGCTGGGGGCCGCCGGACGCCTCCTCCACGTAGCTGAGGTCGGCCAGCGGCGTGTCCTCGATGAAGCCGGCGGAGCAGGCACACACGTAGTCCCGCATGGGGATCCCGGCGTCGATCACCGCCAGGGTGGCCGCGTTCACGCAGGCGCAGTAATTGCCGCCATCCGCCTGCAGGATCTGGGGAGAAGCAACACGGGATATATTCATACAGGGCTGGGAGCCATGGCACTCTCATAGTTAGGGGCCCAACATTGTCACGGTGATCGGGCCTTTATCTTGTGCACAGAACGTTGCCGTCTCTGAGCTGAGGAGCTTACGCTCTAGTTTTTAGAGCCGGAGATGATCGTGAGGATAGGATACAGTATGTGTGTTCCCGTCCGGCACGTACACCGACACACGTACACCGACACACGTACACCGACACACGTACACCGACACACGTACACCGACACACGTACACCGACACACGTACACCGACACACGTACACCGACACCGACACAAGCGCACATTAATACTGCCCTGTCTCCCATCAGCTCATTAGAGCGCAAGCTCTCTGGGGCAGGGATTCACACCCCTCACTGTCTTGTGTACAGTATGTACGAGCCTGCCACACACTGCCACGCCGGAGCTGCGCCCGAGCCTGCCACACACAGCCACGCCGGAGCTGCGCCCGAGCCTGCCACACACTGCCGCATCCGAGCCTGCCACACACAGCCACGCCCGAGCCTGCCACACACAGCCACGCTCGAGCCTGCCACACAGCCACGCTCGAGCCTGCCACACACAGCCACGCCCGAGCCTGCCACACACTGCCACGCCCGAGCCTGTCACACACAGCCACGCCCGAGCCTGCCACACACAGCCGCGCCCGAGCCTGCCACACACAGCCGCGCCCGAGCCTGCCACAC
>WSYH01015490.1:0-14197 GCA_036426205.1 Ascaphus truei | reverse complement strand
TTCTGGAGGGAGTTGTGTAACTGTTTTTTAATTTAAAAAACTAGATACCTCTGTCCCCTGGATTTCCTGGATTTTTACAGCATCTTCATACCTTTTGTCACTACTGTT
Source organism: Ascaphus truei (assembly GCA_036426205.1). NCBI lineage: Eukaryota > Metazoa > Chordata > Amphibia > Anura > Ascaphidae > Ascaphus > Ascaphus truei. Next base: position 14,089 of record WSYH01015490.1, on the reverse strand, counting down.
TGGGTCCAATCGTGGGGTTGGAAAGTCCTTTTATCAGCCATGTGTCATTGTGTCATTGTGTGTGAGCAGAACTTAGTACTAACAAATCCATCTTAGAGCTCGTCATGCATGTGCCCATTTTATACAAACATTTTCGTATAACGCGTTTACATATACATACTCTTAATCACACTTTATTTTTATTTACAGTAACTCTACTCTTCAGAAACCCCTCTCCAAGTCCTTTAACCTCATTATTTCATGCACCACCTAACCTCTTACTCAGTTCCTCCTTTGGCTGTTCACCATTCTACTGTACATTGCTCAGTTCACACCTCGCATCCTGTGGTTCCCAGATCCTATGGAATTTCTTTGATGTATTGGCTAGGAATGAGGTGCATGTCTCCATTAATTGGACCTCATTTATTCTTTTGATTACTTCTTTTTGGAGGAGGGAAGTGTTTTTTCCAATGCTGCTGAAACAGCGCACCTAGCTGCCATTAATATGTGAACTCCCTTCTGGAATTGTCCCGTAAACCCAAATGCCTCCAGTGTTACCGCCACAAAATGTGTAGAGACGGTGTTGTGATGATGTTTTTGCTGACGTTGCTGCCAGAAGGCAGGACTTTCTGCACTCTGTTACGACCCCCAGTCCTCCAAGTAAGGAAGAACTTGCTGTCAAAAGTTAAGTTCTGCCATTTTCAGATTGACGCTGGCGTGTCTGCAGATGCTGGGGACTCCACGGAGGAGAGACCATCTGTAACATTACCTGATCGAAGGGCTGAGGGAAGTAAGGAAAACAAGTGCTTCCATAGCTTGTTACTGTTAAGCTTGATTGTCTAATTAATATTGTAAGGGCATATTTGTTGTCTTTTACCTATAGTAAAATTGTTGTCATAGAACTCCACCATGGTGGCTGTTTGCACTTCTGATTTTTAGATGTTGTTCAAAGGCTGAGGAGATCCTTTTATCTAGAGCTTCACCCAGAGTACCATGAGAGATTAATTTTCTCTTGAGGATTGGACTTTTAATTTGAACACTGGACACTTTTGAGTTAGTGGACATTTCATTTTTGGTTGAATTTTCATTTTTTTTAAAAGTATGGGCATTTGTATTTATAATGGAATCACAGAATTGGCTGTACAGTGTGTTGTATACCATAGCCTACTGTATGTCACATTTTCATTGTGTTTGATATATTTGTTTAATAATTTATGTGTACATAATATTACTATTATTTATATATTATATATTTTATTTAAACATTATTCATTATTAGTTATTTTTCACATACAAATAATGCGCACTTTAGATTCACTATCTTAACCCACGTAATCCTTAATTATGTCCGAAAATTCTATTTCTTATTAAATCTCTGATTCAATGCATTTAATCCGTTTGATGCATGCTGCTTCAAAGTACATTTTTAATGTTTTTTACATTTGAAAATAAGCGCTCCTCACTGCAATTTGTTATTATAATAGATATAAAAAATTAATGAAGCGATTTCCATATTTGGAAATGTCATTTCTAGAAGATTAGAGATGGACACATTTTTTGGGTATGGATCTTAAAAAGGGCGATCCACGTTTTGCGGATTTTTTTAAAATATTTATTACCAATACAATCAACAGATTGCTGAATCCGCGGATTGGATACTACAAATCTGTCAATGGATTGCGGAATCTGCAGATTGTATTGGCAATAATAATAAAAACGGATTGTATCCAATATCGTTTTTTTAATGATTTTACACTGCGAAAAGGATTTGAGCTTATTCGCTCAATTCTATAGAAGATATGTCATTATCTTAGAATTATTTGTGTCGATGGTAGACTCTTCCATGCCTGATATGTAAAACTTACATTGATTACTGTAGGAGGACGTGCGCAGAGGTATGCAATGGAGACTTGTTAAGCTGAAATTAAATAAGGCTTTTAGTGCGCCGTTCCTTTAACATAAGAAAATCATCCAAACATATTCAAAGAAGGGGTCAAACTACGCTTCTGTTCCACTTGGGAGTATTTCTGATGAAACCTATGCAGTTCACAACTCCCTTTAGATTAGCAAGTCTCCCAGCCCCAAACATATATCTTGATATGTGCAGATATACAAAAAGTCTTATAAAGGAAAGTCTTATCTGTTTTCTTGTAGTTGGAGGGAAAGTCTTCTTTGTTCCTCGGTTGCTGCCTTTTCCTCAGGCTATATCAGCATTCAGGTTCAGAGGTGCTTTCCCCTGTGTCTTGCAAGCAGCATGCAGTTTCTTCTGGCAGGCTCAAGACATCTGTTCCTATGGTCAGTCCCACACTTTGTGAGACTCAGGAAATCTCCCTTCCTGTCTCAAGGGCAGTGTTGCAGCGTACATGCAACGACACACGTGGGGTCTCTTGACAAGGCTTATTTATTCAGCCTTAAAACATACCGCACACAAAACAAAATATCTTTTCTTCAGCAGAAAAAACAAAATAGCTTATCTTCAGCATGGCAAACAAAGCAGGTTCTCTTTAGCATGCAAACAAAACAGGTTTTCTTCAGCATGCAGGACACAACAGTTCATCAAAAAAATGTACTTTGCAAACAGACCTTATATCAGTAATCTCTTCAGTAACTCACTCCTGTCTCCTGACCAGCCAACAGCATGTGTGAACATCCTGGGGTTTTTAACACACCTTGATTAGGCAGCTGGGATTCAACTAATTGCCATGAGCTTCCCAGCTGAAGTTAACCTCACCACTGCTGCACTGCAGACTAAACATATGTCTGCCAGGCATATAGCTGGTGGCTTTTATTTACCCTGTCACAGGCAGGCTTTTCTAACAAACCTAATCAGCCAGGTGGTGTTGGTTAATTGACTACCAGCAGTTAACCACCACACTGCTGGATTAGAGGCACATTTCCAGAACAGGGCTAAATCCCCTGTTACATACCTCCCCTGTTTGTGGGAAGCTCGGGCTTGCCACGGCCAAAGCCCATCCTTCCACTCTCATTTGAGACATCTCTGTGACTTGAATAAGAGTGAGTGGAGGAAGCGAACCCTCAGTCCCGCTGGGATTGGAGCCCTTTCTCCAGTTTATTCGTGTCTCCTCCCGAAGGTGCTTGAGATCAGCACTCCTCAGTCGCTGGAGGAGGACTTTTTCCAGGTATAGTCTTTTTACTGCGTGCGCGGTCATGAGATTTCCCTTGCGTCGGGTGCTCATCTTATTGTAGGCAGACTGTATGGCAACAGTTGCAGAGCGTTTTAAAACAGTCCTTTGAGTTTTCCGCTCTTGAAGCTGTCTCTCTGCACTTTTTCCACTCAATGGAGTTGCTAGTTCAGCTTCTTTGGAATTGAGTTGCAATTCCACATCCACTTCCAGAGAATGTCCCATCTTTTCAGCTTCATCAGCTAAGGATTCTTCTGGTTTTGATTCAGCACGTGTACCTTTTTTTGTTGCCTGTTGGGTGGCTGAAGGTTTTGCTAGTGCTTGTTTAGGTGGTTAAATTTTGCAACCTTGTTTTTCAGACGAGCGGTATTCCCAGCTCTCACTGTAACCTTGTCTTCATGGGTTTTTGTGGCTGTGGGATACTGACGCTTAGTCAGGGTCAATACTTATCCTTGTAGAACTGTAATCTCATCCGCGAGAGATCCCTATTTTTTGAGTGCGTCTTGCAAGTCTCTTCTCAGGGAATTTATCTGCACACTTTTTTTTCTCTGAGCATCCTTCCACATTTTCATTGTATTGTGAAGCACTTCTTGTGCTCCCTTTTGTGCCGAGTCATCTGGGTTCTAAGCTTGGCCTCTAGCAATGCTTTGGTGATGGTCAGGGTAGCCTTCAGTTTCTCATGCTGCTTTGCGGGGACATACTGGGTAATCAGACGTTCCTGCAGCACTTGTACTTCTTTAGCAGCCTGCAGATTGTCTTCCTGCAGAGTTTGCTGCTTATTCTCGGCCATCTGGAGGTGCGTACGCAGACCTTGCAGTTGGTTCTGTAGTCGGTGCTCTGCTTCAAACTTCTCATCTTCTAAAAGTCTATTTATTTCTTTAAGCTTGTGCAGCTTTTCATTCTTTTCCTTGACGTAGTCTGTCAAATGAGAATTTTCTTCTTTCAGTTTTAATCTTTTTAATCTTAAATGTTCTCCTTTTTCAGTCTCTGTACTATTCAGGGCCTCCTTGCAGTCCACCTTCCATTTTTGCACATCTGCTTGGAGGCGGGCTGTCTCCTGGCGTGAGACTTCCATCTCCAGGTTTAGGTTCGGAAGCTCCATCTGTGTGGCAGCTGTTGGTCTCATGATGTGAGGCATCCAGTGCTCTGCGAAGTGTATGAACCTCTTTCTGAGATACGTCCACCTCTGTCCGGACACTGTTGACCTCTTGTTGTGAGGCATTCAGTTCTAGGCGAAGACTGTGAACCTCTTGCTGAAAGACTGTAATCTCCTTCAGTGCCTCCTCATACTTCTGCTTCAGCTTAGCCATCATTTTATCAGATTGGCCCTGTTTTTCCACCATGGTGGCTTTTGTAGTGTTTGCAGCATCTAGCTCAGTATTGAGATCGTTCAATTCTGTCCTGGCCAAAGAGTAAATTGTGATCACATCTTTCTGTAGCTTCACATTATTTTTCTGTAGCTCTGTGTAACCATCTTTCTTATGTTTCAATTGTTCACGGAGCATATCACAGTCATGCCTGGTATTTTTCAGGGCATTTTCAGGGCTGGTCAAGGGATCGACACACACTGGTTCCGGCTCTGCTTCCCTGGGATGGTTGGTTGAGGGTTTCTCACAGTTGGCACCGGTCAGACACTTCTTTGGGGTACACGACTTCTGCCTTAGGCCCTCTGGATATTCGGATATCCGTGGGACGAATTCTCCATTTTCTCTAGGCTGCAGGGCATCTCGGTCCCCCTTTTTCTCCACAGGATCTCCGGACGTGTCTGTTCCTTCCACGGTAAGTGAAAAACCGTTTTACTTTTTCCGCCATTTTGATTTGGATGACTCCGTCCCATCAGGACTACTGGGGTCTCCTTCTTTATTTGATACTTCAGCAGCTTCATTATATACGCCAGGCTTTTCTTACAGTTGCTTTAGCTGAAAGAAATATTTGGTGTTCTCCTGCCGATCATATTCATCATCATAGGGAGCGGTCTTTTCGGTTCGTGCCGAGTTTAGGCACCCCCACCATTCTTGGGGTGTTTTGTGGGTGTGACTCGGTTCAGGTTCCCCGTAAGAGATGTCTTCCTCTTTATTGGACTGGAAGGGCCACTCTTCAGTGGGGTAGGGTTCATTACAGGAACGCTGCATCTTGTCCTCCGTTTTGGGGCTATCGGGTGTAATTTTCTTCCTGACCTCAGGAGGCGCTATTGCAGCTGTTGCCACTGTATTTGATAGAACCCCCAATTGTGGTAGTCCTACAGGTGGGCATATTTTGCTTGTAGAGGTCGTAGCTCTCACAGGCATTTCTGTAGACTTTTTGTTTTTTTCTTGGGTAAGTTTTACAATATCAGCAGTACTGTGTACGCATTCTCTCTCATTAGGTATACTGGATGTGCAGTTGCAAGGTAAAAAATTCTGTTTGCTTTACACCATTTACTTGCTAGGTAAATCCCTCCGCTTCAGCCAAATAATGTGGTTTTCTGCTTGAGTTCAGTAATTTTCAGTCTCAACTTTGGGTATTATGGCATTCACTCTTCACACTTTGGGATACCTTTTACACAGCTCAGCAATTCCTTTTTACCCAGTAGGGCAATTTTACCCTCAGCACTTGTTTACTGAAAATTCCCCTGCTTCAGCACAGTCTTGCATCAATTTTCACACTTTTCTGCATATACTCCATTCAGAGCTGGTAGTCCTATGCGGTGTGGCAGCCGTTACTTGCAGAATCAGTACCGCTCGAGGGTCACCATCTGTATTTACTGCTTCAGCGAAACATTTGAAAACAACAAACGCCTATCCCTTTTAAGGGCTAACTTACTTCTTGAACCCTGACTACGGCTGGAAGGCAAAATCCCTATTTCAATGACCATATTACACTTTATTGTGATAGGCAAATAAGGTTTACTTGCTTCAGCACAGTCTCTCTCTCTCCTCTTGGAATCAGGGAAAAGAGTCCATCTGTGGTTTTGTGGGTTTCAGTGCAGTGTAGATTTCCTCCCTGGGTATGTATCCCTTTAACTCTGGTCTCTGCTGCATGAGATTCTTTGTTTATGTTGCTCAGGCTGTTTCTAGGCAAAAAGCACAAAAAAAATTTCGCAGGCAATCTCCGGGGCCCCTTTTAACTTCTAGGGCCACCTCAGTCCCAATTCTGACACCATATGTAGGAGGACGTGCGCAGAGGTATGCAATGGAGACTTGTTAAGGTGAAATTAAATAAGGCTTTTAATGCGCCTGTTCCTTTAACATAAGAAAATCATCCAAACATATTCAAATAAGGGGTCAAACAACGCTTCTATTCCACTTGGGATTATTTCTAGTGAAACCTATGCAGTCCACAACTCCCTTGAGATTAGCATGTCTCCCAGCCCCAAACAGATATCTTGATATGTGCAGATATACAAAAAGTCTTATAAAGGAAAGTCTTATCTGTTTTCTTGTAGTTGGAGGGAAAGTCTTCTCTGTTCCTCGGTTGCTGCCTTTTCCTCAGGCTATATCAGCATTCAGGTTCAGAGGTGCTTTCCCCTGTGTCTTGCAAGCAGCGTGCAGTTTCTTCTGGCAGGCTCAAGACATCTGTTCCTATGGTCAGTCCCACACTTTGTGAAACTCAGGAAATTTCCCTTCCTGTCTCAAGGGCAGGCTTTTCTAACAAGCCTAATCAGCCAGGTGGTGTTGGTTAATTGACTACCAGCAGTTAAGCACCACACTGCTAGATTAGAGGCACATTTCCAGAACAGGGATAAATCCCCTGTTACAATTACATTCAGAAATAAATTCTTCTTTATTTAAGTTATTCGGATACATTGAAATGAGGGTTTAATGTTGAACTTTTATTTCTCCTGGATCCAATTGTTTTTTAATTTATTGTGAGACATTTTCACAGAAATTCCAATCTTGCAAGTTTCTTTCAGCCACAGATTTGTTTACCACTGAAAATCCACAGATGGATTTGGAAACATGGTATTGGTGTCAGGCTCAACAAGATTAGAACCCACAAACTCTACTATTCAGGACAGCAGTTCTAGCAGTGTAAACCAGCCACTGAGTAGTGTAGTACCACTGTCAAGACATACTGCTCACAACTGTAGCCCCCTCTTCTTGGCTTCCTTTAAGGGTAGAGAACTTCCACTTCCTGGCTGCCAGTTCAATATTTCTTGTGCACAAAAAGGAGCTGTCAGGAAGCAGGGCTCACGTAACACCTCCTTACCTGCCTCGGAAGTCATTGCTGCCACCCCTCGCTCCCCGCTGGCATGTCCTCGGCTGGCATGTCCTCGGCGTGGGACTCGGCGATCATGCCCGACGCCGGCTCTTGCGTCCGCCATCTTGTCGGGCGCGCGCAGGAGGATCTTACACAGCGCCCGCCTCCGGCAGTAATTTATTCACTCCTCCGTTCTTCTAGCCATGCCCCCCTTGTACAGCTGCAGCCCCGCTCCTGCTCTCACACCCCACAGCTGATCACAGGCAAGGATCACAGCCTGCACCAGTCACAAGGTGCTCCGTGGCACACCTCCGCTCTGCCTCCTTCCCTGATTTGTCCCTCCACATATATTACCCCTGTTCTCCCTGGGAATCATTGCTCTGCATAGCTTCTGCTAGTTGGGCTAGTATTCGTGTGTGCTCTTGTTCTTCGTGTTCTTCAGGTTTGACCCGGCTTGGCTTTCTACTCTTCCTCTGGCTCTGGATCCCGGCTTACTCCTTACGACGCAGTCTCTCTCTGCCCTTCAATCTCGGCTCGCTCCTCTACTTCCCGGACCTCTGGCACCCTCGACCCCCGGCTACGGCAATCACCACGATCCTTCTACCTCCGGAAACGGCAAGTACCTTTGGTTCTCTTACTAAAGACTCCTGGCCTGGCAACTAAATTACCACACTCCGGACACGTCCCTCTGCTGCGGGTGCGTGGTATGATACTTTCCACCTCAGTCTTGGGACGGGTCTGGTCTGCGGGCAGCACTCCGTGACAGGAGCACACCTGAGATACCTTGGACATATGCTAATATCCAGTGACAGAGGTGCTACCCAGCAGTTGATTAGGATATACTGTATGAGGCACCAAGGCTTGGATCTCTGGCCGGAAATCTTGGTTGCATGCTCCTTTGCAGCTTAGCTCCACTGCTGTTCCTCTGGAGGTTTCCCTCGTGGTCCTTATCCGGCATCTGACGACACTTCCGGGCGCGCTGGTGTCACTTCTGGTAATGCTCGCTGGTGTCACTTCCGGTCCTGTGCTATGGAGTAACTGCTGGAACATCGTGAACTGTCCTTGGTCCCTCCCCGGATCCTCTTAGACTGTCAGTGACTTGGTCAATCTCAACGCATCTCACAGCTTGGCGCTGCTTCCTCAGGAGAAGCGCTGGTACCTCATGTATCCTATATGCCAGTAATGCATGTACAGAATGTGAGTACATTGAGTGCATGTTTTTTATTATAAATGTGTCATTGTTGATCTCTACTATGTTTGTCTCCTTTACCCTGAGGGGAGTCTACATATATCACAAGAAGGAACACACAGCCACAGTTTGGAGACAGGCTTTATTTATAATTACACACTGTACTGTAAGTAGAAAATCTGTAAGAGCCAAGATCCCATTCACCTACCAACCTGTCACAACAATGTTCATGTAAGAGATGTGTGCAGAGGTATGCAATGGAGACCGTATTTAAGGTGAGATTAAAATAAGGCTTTATTGCCTGTTCCTCTAAACAATACAGCGAACAAAAATATACATAAAAGAATAAACACCCCTGTGTAAGGAATAACTTACTTCCCCAGTCCCTTTCTGCAAGGCTGGAGGGGAAAAGACCCTTACCCACTTATCACCCCAAAGTCTCAGTGGTACCTTAACAAAGGTGGCCCTTCAGGTCAGTGTTGTCCGGGTAGGTGTCTGCTTGAGGGTCCAGGAATAGAGGTCTGGTCCCCTTGTGTCATTCTCTCAGGACACAGCCCTCCTTTTCCTTGTGTCAGCTCCCTTGTGAGCTAATGAATCTCTTTCCTGTTACTCAGTCCAAGCTTTTTCTAACAGTCCTAATCAGCCAGGTGGAGTCTGGTTGATTGCCTGTGCAATTAATCAGCTCCCTGCTGGATTTAGAGGCAGTTTCTATCAACAGTGATAAGTCCCTGTTACAATGCACTATATAGTTTCTTGTTTTTTTGGATTGAACCCGATTCCTCTGGATTTTGTGGAGAACTGTGTTCACTTATCAGCCTCAGCATTCCCAGCTTTTCCTTTTTCTATTGACTCAAATTCATCAAATAATTCCTGCATATTTTGTACAGTATGAACATTTCTACACATATATATAATGACTGCTTGCAAGTCCGTATTTTCTTTCTGCACAAATGTATTTGTCTCATTGAATCGATTAAGAATTGAATTGCAAACAATTGCTAAGAATACTGTTTCTAGTTTTTCCATGTTTTTAAATAAGGCGTGAGGCTTCTTGTCTTACCTCTTGTGGTTGGTTGGCCTTTTTGTCTATGTTATTAAGGGCTGCTTTAATCAATTTATAACTCCCGCATAACCCTTGGACAGTATCTGCATGAGCTGACCATCTAGTATCAGATCAACCCTTCAAAACGTTATGTTCTGACCCGAGAGATGATTCCAATGATGGAATGGTTGCACAAAACTTGTTAAATGTTTTAATAATATTTTAAAAAGTAGTTACTTGTCTTTTACATTAAACAGATTATAGACCAACTAAGTTTAGAGTGCCCAGCGCAGGAATAATAAATGGCTAATTTGTTATCCTTACTTGCAACCCTTTATAGTGCTTACACATATTTGATGCATTGTCATACGACTGGCCACGACAGTTCAATAAATCTATTCCATTGTCTGACAACTTCAATCAGATACTGTATTCGGCTCCATGACCATGGATTGAAATGAATTGAAGAAATCGTACTTGGTATTTGATTCTTTACGTAGCGTACTCTAAATGTTTATTGATCTACAGTATGTAGCATACATCAAGTGTAGAATCTGCACTGGTGGAATAATATTTTGTTTTCAATTCACAGACTATTACTGATAAAACTTTCCCACCCATCAAGGCAATGAATTATTCACAGGCGTTAGCAGATAAAGATGATAGGATGCCTTTACCAGCATTTCCATACTTTTTTAATGCTCCAAAAGAAATGGATCAAACTGACTTAGCAATTCTAAAGTACCAAGATAGTTATCATTTTGCAGCCATCCAGTTGTCTGATTACTCCCTTGGAATGTAAGTCCTCTTGTAGCATAAGAACTTGGCAACTGTGACATTCTGCTGAAAACTTTGCGCCAATACTCCTGCTAATTTTTTTAATGAATCATTAGCTCCAAATCATCGGAGAAGTTTGAGGTTTTTCTATTAATGTACGTTAACATACAGTTCCGATGTTCAATGATATTTACGTGTACAGCATTGTTAAAACCAACAGAGCTCAATGCCATGCTTTTATATGAAAATAATCGACATACAGTACGAAACAGTATATAGATCCTTTCAATTGAGAATATAACAACTATTAGCAAGTAACTGTTTACCCAGAACACGCTGGAAAACTGTTTGCGATAAGTATTTCGTTTTTGGTTTTCGTCCTTCAGTGTAGGCACCACCAGACTTACAGCACTTAAACTGCATGTATGATTTTGACAGGTACTAGGGCCTTCATTTATCTAATAAGAACGTAATGCATTATTAATAGGGCGCTCCATTGCGTATGTGCACTTCATGCTTTAAGTTTAACACTGGAGTTAAAACAACAGTAATAATGTTGAAATGACGAAGAAAATTTGTATTTTATGGCTCTGTCGGGAGGGGGCAGGCTAGTGTCCCCAAAAAAGGCAATTTCCTCTCAAACTACTCACCTACTGTATAAGGAATGTCTAATAATGTATATGATATTAGGAGCTCAAAAAAAGTCAGAAAATTAACATTTAATTTCTTTCTCTTTTTTATCATAATTATCAAACAATCATGTAATTAATAAACAAGTTTGTACTTCCAAATGCAAAAATGAAACATGAACTATTTGCACTAATAAGCTTAAATATAGATCAATGGCCAATTAGAAATACTTTTTTAAATTTCTGTTTCAAATTTTTGCATTTCTACAGAAAACAGAACAATTTTTTTAATATGTTCAAATACACACCACCTCACCAATTCATTTATTTAAATTTATATTATACATTCTTTGAGTTAAACCCAATAGTACTGCAAGTCAAAATAATGAAAAGACATGAATTACCTCATGGTCTCAACATACTGTAATCTGTAATAGAATATAACAATAATTTGTCAATTGCAATATAGCTTTATTGTAAATTTTTCAAAGATTACGTTGTTTCGTTCAAAAGTGTCGAAATGACCTAAAAGTGACTGTAGTTTTTCATTCTAGTTCCTCTACCCTGGCCTTGTGAGAGTTAAGAAAAAAAGGAGTATACTGTAGTTTGAGTCATTCTGTCATTGTAGATCCAAAATGATTTAAGTAAGTGTTGAACATCTGAGAATGTTCTCTATGCTGTAGCTTTTCTGTACACAGTACCCAGTAGGCGCTGTACCTTAGCGGGTTACTTACTCACTGACTTTAGTCTGCATAAGCTTGCATGTTTTACAAATCTAAGGCTGTCTCACATTTTAATCTGGTCTGTAACTGTTTCATACGCCCATAATATATATTTTCTTTAACTGTGCATGCAATGTCTTGTATATAATGTATACCCTGTTCATTTATGTAACTGTATTTGTAACCATGTATTATTTGTCTTAACTCTGTGCCCAGGACATACTTGAAAACGAGAGGTAACTCTCAATGTATTACTTCCTGATAAAATATTTTATAAATAAATAAATAAATAAACATGAAGAAGTATTATTTCACATTTCCCCTTAGCATGCCACCCTGCAGCTTCAGACCACGACCTCTTGTTCTATCACTTCTCTTTCTATGAAATAGGCTTTCCTCTTGTACTTTGTTGAAAACCTTTTTGTATTTGCAAGTTTTGATCATATCCCCTCCTCCTCTTCACTCTTTTATTCTGTAAGCTAGGGGTGGCCAACCTGACTGGGAGTTGGAGTCAGAATTTACCAGTGTCATTGTCAAACGGCCACAATGAAAAAAAAAATCAGATTAATACCTGTATATACTGACACAGAGCATAATCTGACCGTGTCAGTGTATAGTGCTATCAGGTTATGCTCTGTGTCAGTGTGTAGCAAGGAGGGTGTGTAAGGGGGGGCCTTGTTTCCAGAATGTGACCCTGACCCCACACCTCTGCCACCTGCCTCGATCGCAGTCTGTGACCCCGAATATTCTATTCTCGATTCAGGACCCTATCTCTCAGTTCAGGTCGTTAGATCTATATCCTACCTCAGCCTTACGGGTCGCTTCCTGTTTAGAGACGAGCATCATTACACATTTAAACTGATTGCCAGGGAAGAGCGCTGGGCCTCTATAAGTGCCTCTTACCTTTTCTTCGGTGCCAGCATCTCCTCCTGCAATCATGTGATGACACATCGCCATAACAACAGGACGTCACATGATACTTCATCACCATGACAATGCAACGCAGCAGGAGGAGATGCCGCTCTGGAGAAGGTAAGAGGCCCTGCCAAAACCCCACTGCCCCGAGCGCTGCCAAACTTCCAGCCAGACTTCAAGGTCATTTAGTCTTTCCTGCTAAGAATCATGTTGTAGATCTTGCACCATCCTAGTAACCCTTTTTTGCACAATCTCCAATTTAATTGTGTCTGTCCAAAGATGTATGGTCTCCAGAATAAAACGCAGTACTCTAGGTGAGGTCTCACCAATGATCTATAAAGGTATCACTACACCTCTCTTCCTGCTGCTACTACCTCTTCCTATTCAACCAAACATATATATCATATGTGTAGCCCCCTATGACGGAGCGGCCTGTAGGCAAGGTCAGATACGAGTCCACACATGCATTTTTGGGTAAATCATAATATTTGCCTCAAAAACAACTAAAACATTGGAGTTACTGCCCCTTTAAGGAAAAACATAAATCATAAAACCAACACCTACTCCTTTCAGGAGACTAACTAAACATTACTGTGGCCCTTTCTAATGGAGCCACCAGCAAAGCTGGTTATCCACCCAAAACATGTACAATCCTGTGCAAACAAAGAGTCTTTAGACATTGTAGAGTCTATTTATTTATTATCTGGTGGAGCTTCTTCTGCCATTCAAGAACACCAGTTCTGGGGAGCAGGCTGTGTCCAGCCTGTAGTAATCTTTCCCTGGGTGTGATTCCAAGCTGGACCCCACAAGCCTGCTTCCTTAAGCCCTAGGGTCCATAACAAGCAGGTTTCTTCCTGGTTGGGAGAAGTTTCACTTCACCTCTTTGTGCAGGCAAATTCCTGCCTTTTAAATCTCCTGCCTAATCAGGAGTTTTACATATCAGCTGCAGGAAACCCGACACCTAGTTCAGTCTCCTGCCCTTTAAAGGGAGTTTAACCCCTTGACTCCCTTACACCCTCTGCTGTACTCTATTTTTTCCTCCCCATGCTGTGCTCCGTTTTTACGCTTTTTGACTATACTACTACTTCTATCTGCTGGATGCACACTCTGGAGACAATGAAGATCAATTATCCTGTGAGTACTTTCCAATTCTTGGAGTTATGCGCCATGTCATCTACTATCAATGTGTTTAATACTCTAAATAGTACATCCAATATGGCAATATTGGCTTAACAGGCTACTGTTTGTCCCAATAACCATAAACCCACTTGGAGTTCAAATAGTCTCTGATGTGGCATCTACTAAATTTGAGTATTCAGTGTAAGAAATATTGGTCAAAGTGACCTTAAGGAACTCATCTAACTTCAATCAAGTTTACTTATGTTTGGCTCTATTACTGGCACTTGAGAGATTTATTATACACACAATATACCTTTGTCAGCACCCTGTTGCACTGGTCTTGGGACTTACTAGTCCAGTTTTTTCTATGATTTTTCAGAAAGAAGAGCCATTCC
>WSYH01015489.1:0-14198 GCA_036426205.1 Ascaphus truei | reverse complement strand
AAGAGTCGACAGCTTCCCCAAGATCACAACTAAAGACTACTCGAAGTTTCGAGAGCTCGGGGACCTGCTGCAAGAACTGGAGTAAAAGCTGCTGCAGCAGTACCAAAAGAATTGTACATGATCAATTAAATTTATTATTGTATCAGGAGAATTGTACGTTGTCAATTAAATTTGGTTATTGTAACAGGAGTTGTACGCAATCAGTTTGCGCTGGTTATTGTAACAGGAGTTATACGCAAAGTTCTCAAAAATTTGCCATTAGAGGTTGTGTGTCTGCAGACAAAAATAATAAAGAATGGATACAGAGAACAAAAAGAGACAATATAAATATATTTTGTTGGCTAATGAAAAAACACATGCAAGTCCAAGTAAAAACACATGCAAGTCCCAGTGAAAACACGCCACCCCAAGGTAAAAAAAGTTTGTTTGCAATAAATTACTATGGAAAGAAGCGTGAACCTATGGGCAGCCGCACCGGTTTTCTTATTCGTAAGAATGCGAACGCAAGGGCTCATAGTGGAACCTTCTAACTTTCAGTAATCCCTCTGTGTGTCTATGGCAGTATAAATCTTCGAATTTTATGAGTTTTTTTTGGCTAAAGTTATGCATGGCATGACCGGCTGACTGAAGCGGCAGAAATCAGGTGTAGACGTATAAGCTTTTCCTTCCATTTCCCCCACAAGCAATAAGTGGTTATAAATCATTTCTTGATATAAACTCAAGTTTCGTGCCGGCAAGTAAAATTGTTGCGCCCTTAATGGAGAGTTGTCAGATGGATTTGATACCCTAATGAATTTTTCCTGAATGATTACCTGTGTGAAAGATAAACCATGCTAATTATCACCTGTGTACACAAGTCACCATCCAAAAACTTGCAAGTACAAAATCACGAATATTTATTGCTCACAATGAAGTTCAAATGTCTAAAAGGTGTACACCCAATATAATACGAAGTGAATAACACTGAAAACAGGAGAGTTTGAGTGTCCATAGAAGGATTAAAGAATGCGAAAAAGAATGGGCATATGATAAATTATCCTGGTAACTGGTGATAATTTAAAAGGTTTATTTGTTTTGGCCAGGCGGATAAGGTTTTTAAAATCAGGAGATACAGTATTCTTTTTCCTTCTGCTCAAATGTCTGCAAGAAAGAGAATCAGAATAACAGCAGCACAGATCGTGCACCCACCTTTTTCTCTAGCTAGAGGAATGTGCAAAAGATACGAAAGTTAACTCAAAACTCCGGAGCATCAAAGTTGTTTTAAATTCAGGTTATTTATGAGAATAAAGCAAGAGAAGGGAACTTTTATTAATTTAGTTGCAGGATGAAATTGTTTTGTAATAGGTGAGAAATGTTTTTCTTTTTCTTTTATTTGTTCGTTATTTTTGTGATGTTGGTTGGCTGTGTATGAGAGAAGTTTTTGTATTGTGTATTCTGTATTGTGTGTAACCAGTAAAAACACATTTCAATTTTATTTCTATAGGATTAGGATATGTTTGGGAACTAATGTTTTTAAATAGACTAACTTAGTATTTTTCTAGTATTTTTCTATTTTTCTATTGAACTGTGATGTCATTATGTCCTCTGATGTGCATATGTATTTCTTTTAGTTGTTTTTAATATATCTTGCTTTATCTTAGTTAGCTGATTATTTAGCAAGATATTTGTGCCATATTCCCCCTCTATTTACCAGTTTTTTTCTATGTTCCACACTGAACAGATTGCCGTTTCTGGTTGCTATGACAACCCACATTGTTTATACACACAGATCATCTCGTGCATCAATGCGACACGTCACTTACGGTTGAGAATGACGATCGCAGTAGATTCATTGATCTAAAGGCAGAGAAAGAGTTTAGCCTGTTAAATGGTTCTCTTGCTGCCAAATTCAGAGAAATGATCATGTATATATTACAAACAAGGTACATTGTCAACTATGTAGCCTCGCGCATTGCGCGACGTCACTTCCGGTTTAGGTGATCATCGCGTCACTTCCGGTTTTCGATCCAAACGGCGATTTCTCAATTGTAGTTCATTTAGACCACTATAAGAGGGTGAACATGGCACACCTACCTACACTCTCTGACGAAGCGCCTTATAGTCGTGAACTGTGTAAGAGAAGGGAGCTTTTTGCCGCCTCGCCTGGTCTCGCACCATGAAGATACAATAAAGGACTTTTATTTTACTGCTGCTGTTCCGGTGTATCCTGTTTCTTTGCTATGCACTGCATCACCTGCATCTGTGGCTAAAATAATTACTTAAAGGCTCTAGATCTCCAATTACCATTTCTGCAAATGTGTCTATAAAATGACCCTTGCACGCCTTAGGGTAAAATGTGGAGGGATTCTTACATGGAGTGAGAGGCGTATTATCTCCTGTGTTAGCAGGTGGATTACTCATGCCTACTGATCTGGTAATGGCGTCCTTGACAAAATACTTCTTAAGTGTTAGCTTCCTAACATATTTATGAACATCAATGTATAAATTAAACATGTTGGGCCCTTGCACAGGGACGAAATTAAGCCCCTTTTCTAAAACTTTACTTTCTACCTGTTAACTGATAACTACTGATGTTAAAGACCCTCTGTTTGCATTGGTCTTGTATGCATTGGGATTGATTGCCCCAAGGTCAATGTTAGAGGTGGTGATAGACTGCAGATGATCTCCCAAAAAGAGAGCTTCTGGATCTACACCTTAAAAACCCTCTCCCCTAGAGGTTTAAACATTGACTTTGATCTGGCATCTTTTCTCAGGTAATGCAGGCCATGGTTCTCAAATGTATTCCCAATGTATTCTCATTCTTGATTTTAGGTCATTCATTCTTTTTTCTTTTTTGTATTTTTCGATGTATTTTATTTCATTTTATATATGTTAGTCCTTTGTCCCCATGCATTCTCACAAATCATTGTGCATGTTTAACCCCACTGATGATGCCTTAGTGACGTCAATGGTACAAGTCACTCTGATTTGTGAATCAGGATTCCTGAGACCAGTCGGAACCAAGGACACCACGTCGGGTTCGTGCCACCTTGGATCCAGAGGACTCATCATACAGATTCTTTCCGCTGCGGGTCTCATTCCTATTTGTAGTAAGTAGGCACTGTTTGGGATATCCACGTGGGAGGGCATTCATTGCTCATACAATACTGCGCAATGGTTTGTCCCTGTTTTTATTTAATCTGTTAGGACCATGTTTGCAGCAAGAGAGGATTTACATCACATTGGGGACTAAAATTCTCATCAAGAAGAAAATACTCTCTTATTTCATCTAAGGACTCTGGTTATATCCTTTGGGGACTTTTATCACCATATTATACTTTGTTCACTTCATTCACTGTATATGTTGCACCAGGGTTGTTAACCTTTTATTTGTATTACCAGTTCTATTGGAGACTATTTTGAGATAGTCTCTGCACTAGGGATCCAGGCAGCATCTATCACTTTCATTCACTTCACCACCGTGCACTGCACTGTTTTATTAAGATCCAGCGCTAAATATAGTAACACATATTTGTATGAAAAGTCCTGAGGTGAGATGAAGGAAGAATAAGTGTGGATTAGACTTGTGCGTGTTGATTAAAGGAGAGAAGTAGGTTTGTTTAGCTTCAGAGAGGGCAGAGTTGAAACAGGATAGCATAAATTTGTAGTGAAGGAAGTCTGCGAGAGTGTGAGATTTCCAACCAAAGGCATTAAAAGGAACAAGTGGAGGGCGATAGCATGAGCGTGTGGGAATCTATTTGTGTGTTAGAAGTGATCTAACCTCATCTATATAAAAGTCCCGTTATTTTATTTTTGAGAGGCCATAAAAAATGTAGTTTCTAGGGCTGGGGAGTAAGCTTCATTTTTCTAACTTTTAGCTAAAGTTCCAAACCAGTAATTATTATTTAGTTTATGAAGAAGCCGTTATCTTATCTGTTCAGGGTCATTTGGCGAAACGCCCAGAAGCTCGTTGGCTTTTTGTCTGGAAAAAAATAAATAACAAGCTTTGAAAATTATTTTTTTTAGTCAAATGAATAATGCAGAGTGTCTTTAAAAATATAAAGCTGACCGTGTGCTCAGCACTGTGCAAAGAGATTATATTACAAGACATTAGTGTGAAGTCCTATACAAAATCATTTGTCTATTAACTGAATATGTGATGTATTTTATAACTTTTAACCATTTATTTTTTTCCAAAGGTGTCCGTAACAGCGGTTATTGTCAAAATAGCTGTGTAATCTAGAATGGGTTTGCCAGGAAGTGGTGAATTGAGAGTCACCTCTCATTTGCGGGTGTGTCTGGTGCATAGGGTTAAATACAGGGGATACATAGTTGCAAAAGCAGTTACTGCTGCGGCCGAGTTTATTCGAGCATTTGCCCGTTCTCGGTCAGTAGCCTGGCGCGCGCCGGAGGGTGACGGGCGCGCGCCGAAGCAGCGGAAGAGCGCCCTCCGATCGGGGCGCTCTCCCTCCCGCTGCCGGGTCCGCCGGGTCCCCCGGAACCCCCTGCCGCCGTCCCCCACATCGCGGGACACCAGGGCTCCCTCGGGGAGCCCTGGACGCGCGTGCAGGGGGCGCACGCTCCCGATGACGCGTGACCGCGCGTCGGTGACGCGCGGCACGCCGAGGGGCGGCCACTAGCAAGCCGGGAAATCTCCCGGCTTGCGGATCTGGCCGCAGTGCAATAAACTGTGTCGCCAGTGTACATAAGTGAATAAGGTATACATTATATACAAGGCATTTCAAACTTTTAGCAGAATAGTTACAGGGGAGTGTTTGGGTAAAAGCCAGATTTGAATTTGCTAGGGAAATTTGTATTGGTAAAGTAATTGCTTAATTGGGAGTGAACATATTTATTTCCATGACTGTAGATAGTATTGGGAGAAGGGAGATTGGCCTGTAGTTTGAGACAATGTTTATGTCCCCACTTTTGAAGATTGGGACAACTCTGACAGTTTTTCCAGGTCTTAGGGATATGGCCTGCAGACAGGATAGAATTAACTATGGAAGCAATTAGTTTGGCAATGGCTGGGGCATCAAGTCTTAGGAACTTAGATGGTAGCAAAGTCAGGTTCACATTGGCTACTGAGTTTTAATTTGAGGAACATTAATAGGAAATACTTCTGTCTATATGTGGATGCTAAGACAGGAGTAAACACATTGATACAAGAATTTATTCCTAGGTATAAATTATCTCCCTATGAGACAATTATGGGATGACTCATGACTATCAGTAGTCCAAAGGAACGAATTAAGGACCATGTTATTGGTAATAAAACAATTAGTAAGTATTATATGCAACTAATACATTTTTTGAGTCTCTCTAGGCACAGGTAAATTGCACCTACTCGAGACGGGGTTAAAGGACAAATATTTGCTACGCAAGCACGTTCTTTATCCCAGATGAAAAGGCCATTTAAATACTACTCATCACCACTACAGCAATTAAAGTGGCAGAGGTTTCTTACTGGATCCACGTGGCTCACGCAAAGCTCCACCCAAGTCACCCAAAGCACAGCCGCTTCAAGTTAACGTTTTGAAGGGTAAAAATAAATACCGTGACCGTTTACCCCCAAGGAAAATAAGACACCAGGCTGAGGCCCAGTCTTAATCAGAACATTCATTTTCACTTCTTTCAAAGACTCAATTTTTTTATTTTAGAGTGTGTTTAAGTTAGAAATTTAAGGTGTATGTAGAAATGAGCCTTGATGGGAGGATTGGTTTCCTGGAAGTGTGGCTTGTGAATGCTCTTGTATGTGTTTTGTCAGTACTCGTCACTCTCTATGTATGTGTCATGTGCAGCAAAACTTTGATCCAGAAGTGTGTTGCACCCCCTCCAAGAGGAGGGGGTCACCCAGGGGCGTGTGTCAGCCACAAGGAAAGGATCATAAGTCAGCCATTTTGACCACCGCAGACATTTTGTCTGTTCTGATATTATGAGTGAAGAATGTATACAATGTGTGCAGGGGTGAGGATCATGCATTTCACTTCCACAGATACCAAACCCCGTTCAATTCTCAGTAATAGAATGCTGTGATGATTCTCAAAATATATGATGGTAGAAATAGATGCCATTTCCTCTCTATCTAGTAACTGCATACCCAAAGAAAGGTCGCTTGCATAAAATAAGTTTTTTTTTTAGCATTATGTGTATAATTTCTGTATTTTCCCATTTTTTTAAGCTTACCCCTTCACACACTAGGAACAACAATCAATTTATGGGTCAAGTGTCTCCACCAACCAATGAAACCGGTGTAAAAATGTATGTTCAGCCAGCTAACAATTTACAGGAAGGATGTGGCCTTAATTTTACAGTTTTTCATTTAATCATTAAACCAAGAACAGGTTGAGATTAGGTTTATGGCCTTACAAAACAGAATGGCTTTAGACTATGTTTTAGCTTCAAAAGGAGGGGTATGTGCCCTAATTAAAGAACAATGCTGTGTTTTCATTCAAGATCCGAGTGGCAAGGTACAACATGAACTAGATGAAATAGAAGAGGTTCAAAAGAGGCTTAGAAAGGGAGGAGACAGAATGGGACCCTTTGGGGTTAGGTGTATGACTTGGATCACTAGGAGCAAAAACTTATGACTGCTTTGCTGTGTGTGTTGATGTTTCTTGTTGTCATGTATGTGTGTGTCACTTGTTGCAGAGGTATGATCCACAAATGTGCTACCCCCTCTTCCAATCTGATGCCACTCTTTGCAGATGCCAGAAATAGCAGTCCCCTGAAGAAAGAAGATGCTGATCACAGTTACTCAACTCCAAAAGACATTTTGGCTGCAGCGCCATACGAGACTATGACAGTGAAGGGCATGCGGCCTTGTCCTCTGAGTTATACTAATGACCAGTATCTGATGATGGAGCACCCCAAAATACAATACGAGTCTGTCTATATGTCCCTGGACTAACATCATAACCATGATTCTCAAAAACAATGTTTTAAGAATAAAAAAGGAGGGAACCGACAAAGTTGAGAAAAAACTCTGCCGGGGGAGGGTCAGCGAGCGACTCTGCCAGGGGAGGGTCAGCGAGCGACTCTGCCAGGGGAGGGTCAGCAGATCGACTCATGGCCGGATGGAGGGTCCACGAGCGACTCTGTCAGGGGAGGATCAGCGAGTGACTCTGCCGGGGGAGGTCAGCGAGTCGACTCTGCAGGGGGGATCAGCGAGCGATGTCTCCCAGGGGAGATCAGTGAGTGAGCTCGGCCCTTCGCGCAGGGGAGGGTCACGTAGCGACGTCTCCACAGGGGAGGGGTCAGCGAGTCGTAGTCACAGGGGACGGTCAGTGAGCGAGGTCAGGCGAGCGGGTCTGCCGGGGAGGGTTAGGCGAGCGGGTCTGTGCCAGGTGAGGGCAGCGGTTTGCAGGTACGGGTCACTCATCTGCCAGGGTGAGGGGGGTTCCAGCGAGCTGGTCTGCCAGGGGAGGGTCAGCGAGTGAATCTGCCAGGGGAGGGTCAGCGAGCGAGTCTGCCAGGGGAAGGTCAGCGAGTGAGTCTGCCAGGGGAGGGTCAGCGAGCGAGTCTGCCAGGGGAGGGTCAGCGAGTGAGTCTGCCAGGGGAGGGTCAGCGAGCGAGTCTGCCAGGGGAGGGTCAGCGAGCGAGTCTGCCAGGGGAGGGTCAGCGAGCGTCTCCCACGGGAGGGTCAGCGAGCGAGTCTGCCAGGGGAGAGTGAGCGAGCGACTCTGCCAGGGGAGGGTGAGCGAGCGACTCTGCCAGGGAGGGTGTCACGGTAGCTTATGACAAGATATAATGAACAACAAATATCTGGGTTGAACTGAACGAGGCTTAGATATAATAAAATATAATTTATTCCTTAAAAAAGGTGAACACAGCAATATAGTACAATGAACAGACAAGAAAGTAACACTTACTTAGGGTTGGGGAATGGAAAAGTATCAGCTAGCAATTCTCCAGCAATCCGGTGACATTCGCAGTAATACAGTGAGAGTTACCTCTCGTTCTCACGCATGTCCTGGGCACAGAGTTATAACGCGTTACAGGCAGTAATACAGTGAGAGTTACCTCTCTTTCTCACGCATATCCTGGGCACAGAGTTATAATGTGTTACAGGCAGTAATACAGTGAGAGTTACCTCTCGTTCTCACGCGTGTCCTGGGCACAGAGTTATAACGTGTTACAGGCAGTAATACAGTGAGAGTTACCTCTCGTTCTCACGCATGTCCTGGGCACAGAGTTATAACGCGTTACAGGCAGTAATACAGTGAGAGTTACCTCTCTTTCTCACGCATATCCTGGGCACAGAGTTATAATGTGTTACAGGCAGTAATACAGTGAGAGTTACCTCTCGCTCTCACGCATGTCCTGGGCACAGAGTTATAACGTGTTACAGGCAGTAATACAGTGAGAGTTACCTCTCGTTCGCACGCATGTCCTGGGCACAGAGTTATAACGTGTTACAGGCAGTAATACACTGAGAGTTACCTCTCGTTCTCACGCATGTCCTGGGCACAGAGTTATAACGTGTTACAGGCAGTAATACAGTGAGAGTTACCTCTCTTTCTCACGCATATCCTGGGCACAGAGTTATAATGTGTTACAGGCAGTAATACAGTGAGAGTTACCTCTCGCTCTCACGCATGTCCTGGGCACAGAGTTATAACGTGTTACAGGCAGTAATACAGTGAGAGTTACCTCTCGTTCTCACGCATGTCCTGGGCACAGAGTTATAACGTGTTACAGGCAGTAATACAGTGAGTGTTACCTCTCGTTCTCACGCATGTCCTGGGCACAGAGTTATGATGACAGATACCCGGTTACAAGTGCAGTTACATGAAGGGAACAGGATGATATATTATATTCAAGACGTTGCATGCTTGTTAATTTGCTCTTGGGTGTGCAATGCTCTTGGGTGTGTAACACACACGTGTGCAATTAGTTTAAACGAGATTTTTAAAGCTCTCTCATTGGTGGATTACACAATCGGACAGTTGGCGTTTTTTTTTTTCGTTTTTTTGCACAATTCGACTAGGCAAAAGGGTTTAAATCAATACAGCGAGATACAAACGGTGCCCGGAACGGCAGATAATCACAGTTTAATGACACAAGCCCAAGCGATTGTTAAAAAAGAAATCTATTAACCCTTATTTCTCATTTTTTTTCTGTTCAATCCTTTGTTTGATCTGTTTATTATTTCTGTAAAAAAAAAATGAAATAAAGTGTTTTTAAAAAATAATAATTTAAAAAAATCTCAGAGTAACTATTTGATGCCATATGCCAGGGGGGGGTGGGGGGGGGGCGACTCTGGTCCTCAAGGAGCCACCAACAGGTCAGGTTTTCAGGATATCCCTGCTTCAGCACAGTCGAAGGCTCAGCCGCTGATTGCGCCACCTGTGCTGAAGCAAGGATGGATTGAGCCACCGGTGCTGAAGCATGGGACTGATTTGAGCCACCTGTGCTGAAGCGTGGGACTGATTTGAGCCACCTGTGCTGAAGCGTGGGACTGATTTGAGCAACCTGTGCTGAAGCAGGGAAATCCCTAATACCTGGTCTGTTGGTGGGACACTTCTGGACTGGAGTTGCTCCCCCTCCCACCCCCCCCCCCTTGGGTTAGCCATATTTATTTCTCCCCGTAGAAAAGACGAAGACAGCCGACGCGGCGTCCAACCTGTGACATCACCGCCTGATGATCCGCGGAGGCTGCAGTACACTGTTTCCCTGGGAGATTGGTTGGTTCCATTTCTCTGCCGCCGTAGGGGGGGTTCTTCGGTAGAGATAAGATTAAAGATTTCGCAACGCCTTACGAATTGTTTTTTTTCCCTCCCCCTTCAATTTTCATTCCCCGTCGAACGTTTCCGCCGAACCTCCGATGGCTTGTGGTGTTGCCAAATGAGTAAGCTTCCGGTTTAACCATCACCGGGGCGGTGAGCGAAACATGGTGTATGCCAGGTGGGGGGGGGGGTGCGTTAACTTTTCCCACGTGCGCACCCCCCCTGCCTGCTCTCCTCGGCTCCTCGCGCCCTCCCCCCCAACCCCTGCTCGGCCCAGGGGTCATGTGACGTCACGTCGCCATGGTAGCGTGACATCACGTGACCCAGCTCCGTCATCGGAACACCGGGTTACCACGACGACGCAACGCTGGAAAGGAAGGTAAGTGTATTATAGAGGCCTCGCGCAGTCCCCCCCCCCCAAAAAAATCTAGTATCCCCCCAGTTTGTGCACTAGCCTCATGTAGGGCCGGCTGCGAATATTGCGGGTCTCGGTGCGGTGGGGCTCTTACCTTCTCCTTCACGATGTCTTCCTGCAGGGTGCCCCCCTCAAGGCGCAGCGACGATGGTGAAGGTTTCGCATAACGCCAGTCACCAGAGTTCCCATCAATGCATTTTAGCTCGGTTACAGTACTTTAGGGTTACCGGGTGTCCAGTATTGAACCAGACGGTCCTGTATTTGGACACTCCAGTAAAAAATGAGAGGTGATACTGAACATGTATGTGTATACCGGTATTACCTCTCTGGGCGTGTATGTGTATACCGGTATTACCTCTCTGGGCGTGTATGTGTATACCGGTATTATCTCTCTGGGCGTGTACGTGTATACCGGTATTACCTCTCTGGGCGTGTACGTGTATACCGGTATTACCTCTCTGGGCGTGTATGTGTATACCGGTATTACCTCTCTGGGTGTGTATGTATATACCGGTATTACCTCTCTGGGCGTGTATGGGTATACCGGTATTACCTCTCTGGGCGTGTATGTGGATACCGGTATTACCTCTCTGGGCGTGTATGTGTATACCGGTATTACCTCTCTGGGCATGTATGTGTATACCGGTATTACCTCTCTGGGCGTGTATGTGTATACCGGTATTACCTCTCTGGGAATTCGTGGGACTAGCCGAGCTCGAATAAAGTGTGTCGCCAGTGTAATTAAATCAGGGGCGACGACCAGTCTACCAAATGAAGTATCTGGTAGGATCTGCATTGTTGTAGGTGTAGACATAACACTTACAAACCACTCCAGTTTGATGATTCTCCACCCTCAGGTAACAATTAGAGTGGCAGAGTCTGTTGATTAGTACTTGGTTCCTAGTGTAAACAATCAGGGCAGTTAACTTTTGATCACAGTGCTTATGCTCAATCATCTGCATTTTCAGAGCAGATCCAAAATACCATATACCCTTTAATATCTACACATATTAATAAGTTCTGTTCTGGTGGGCTCCGTGGGTCAAAATTTGCCAGTTCTTAATGCCTACAGTGACTCCACACACTGGCCAAATTTTAACTCTCTGTGACCTCCAGAACTGGAGATACAGAAATGCACTTTAAAACATTAAAATACAGGATTATAATGAAACATGGGAACAGGGGAACATACATTTTCCTGACATGACAAGGTGTAAGCCACATTCCTGGACCGCAGTCCAGTTAACCCCTTGCCTCCCTGGTGAGGTTAGGGGGTGGCCATATGGGGTGCAACCCCTTTAATACCGGGCCAACCCCCCTCTCCCTCTACAGTTACCTCCCGTTCTCACGTATGTCCTGGGCACAGAGTTATAACTTGTGTTACAGGGAGTAATACAGTGAGAGTTACCTCTCGTTCTCACGTATGTCCTGGGCACAGAGTTATAACGTGTTACAGGCAGTAATACAGTGAGAGTTACCTCTCGTTCTCACGCATGTCCTGGGCACAGAGTTATAACATGTGTTACAGGGAGTAATACAGTGAGAGTTACCTCTCGCTCTCACGCATGTCCTGGGCACAGAGTTATAACGTGTTACAGGCAGTAATACAGTGAGAGTTACCTCTCGCTCTCACACATGTCCTGGGCACAGAGTTATAACGTGTTACAGGCAGTAATACAGTGAGTGTTACCTCTCGTTCTCACGCATGTCCTGGACACAGAGTTATAACGTGTTACAGGCAGTAATACAGTGAGAGTTACCTCTCGCTCTCACGCATTTTATTTATTTATTTATAAAAATATTTTACCAGGAAGTAATACATTGAGAGTTACCTCTCGTTTTCAAGTATGTCCTGGGGACAGAGTAAAACAAAATAATACATGGTTACAAATACAGTTACATAAATGAACAAGGTATACATTATATACAAGACATTGCATGCACAGTTAAAGAAAATATATATTATGAGCGTATGAAACAGTTATAGACCAGATTAAAGTGTGAGACAGCCTTAGATTTGAAAGAACTTAAGCTGGTGGTGGATATGAGAGTCTCTGGTAGGTTGTTCCAGTTTTGGGGTGCACGGAAGGAGAAGGAGGAACGTCCGGATACTTTGTTGAGTCTTGGGACCATGTCCTGGGCACAGAGTTATAATGACACATACACGGTTACATTCAGTAAGTGAGTAGGGGTATACATGTAGCCCTGTGTAAAATTGGGTTACATGCCTTTCTCATTCTGTGCAGTTATCCCTGATAAGAGGGCAGGTTTGCCAGAAGTCATCATGGAGGTTTGCCCTCAACCCCTGTGATGTGTAGAGTGAAGCAAAGGAAGTGACAGCATGCTCTGTGTCCACTGACAGTGACACAGAGGTGGGTCTTTCTGGAACTATATAATACGCATCACTTCCTAAAGTTAGTGTTGCTGCAGTGTGTCAGATCAGACCCAGACAGTACAAGTGTCTGGTGCAAAAGCTGTGAGTCTGTGCAGCTCAAGTGTCAGCAGTGGCAGAGTGACAAGCTGACCCCACACTGTGTCCAGGGCTCTGGCACAGATGGTGGCCCTCCCTTAGGGGAGAGGTGGCAGAGATATCTCTGGCTAGACTATAGAGTCAGGAGGAAACTTCCTTGATGCGATCAACCATGCTGATGTGCGGCTAAGTACCGGCCGCTATGAGGGGCAGTCTGCCGTGGAGGATGCTAATAAAGATGCCCTTGATTCAAAGACCCTTCTTGCCTGAGACTGGAGTTAATCAGGGAGAAGATGCACCCAGGAGTTCTCTTCCAGAGACTCCTCCCTGCTATCGTGGGGATCTGGAAGGGATGGAGGCTCTGTACCAACTGTGAGTAGAACTCAGCACTACCTCACACGCCTGTCATGGTGAAATCCCCACTACCAACCAGCGGGAGACTCAGGAGTCCTGTGAGCCAGCAGGTGCACCAAACGACACAGACATGTAACTGGGGGCAGATTCTGCACATAGGGGCCCATATGAGATTGGGTAGGGGTCTGACCGTTGCATACATTATATACAAGACATTGCGTGCACAGTTACAGGTAATATATATTATGAGCGTATGAAACAGTTACAGACCAGATTAAAGTGTGAGAAAGCCTTAGATTTGAAAGAATTTAAGCTGGTGGTGGATGTGAGTCTCTGGTAGGTTGTTCCAGTTTTGGGGTGCACGGTAAGAGAAGGAGGAACGTCCGGATACTTTGCTGAACCTTGGGACCATGAACAGTCTTTTGGAGACAGATCTCAGGTGCTGCGGGTGGTAGAGGTGAGGAGCTTGTTATAATCTGTGAATGAACATGCCGCAGTGTGTAATGATGCTGAGTATCTCTACACACTGATAATGAACATGCTGCACTGTATAATGATGCTGAGTATCTCTATACACTTATGCTGTGCTTATAGTTAGGGTTACGGCGACGTTGCATAGTGCCGTAGCAAGTACATGCAGTCCGTCACAGGTGCCCGTAGTGGGCGCGACGGATGACATCACGCGGTCGCAATCGCTGGTAGTCAAAGGATTTTGATTTCTTCAGCGATCGCCGAGTGATGTCAGCGGCACGTGAGCGATTCAGCCAATGAGGGCGAAGCGCTCACGGCACGCCTCTGCCACGCCCCCCGGTCACCCTTTCTTGTCTCCTGTAACAGAAGGAAGCGCTATAGGGACGGCGACGGCTGACGTCACGCGCTCGCGCCTCCGCGGCCCTAACTATAAGCGCAGCCTTATTGAACATGTTGCCTGTATAATGATAACCCGACTCTACTGTCCCTCCGCGTCCCTCTATACCTGTCCCTCTATACCTGTCCCTCCGCGTCCCTCTATACCTGTCCCTGCGCGTCTCTCTATACCTGTCCCTCTATACCTGTCCCTCTATACCTGTCCCTCCGCATCCCTCTATACCTGTCCCTCTACACCTGTCCCTCCCCGTCCCTCTATACCTGTCCCTCTATATCTGTCCCTCCGCGTCCCTCTATACCTGTCCCTCTATACCTGTCCCTCCCCGTCTCTCTATACCTGTCCCTCTATACCTGTCCCTCCGAGTCCCTCTATACCTGTCCCTCT
>WSYH01015488.1:0-14199 GCA_036426205.1 Ascaphus truei | reverse complement strand
GGAGGGAGGGAGGGAGGGGGGGACTGGATTGATGTGAATGGGGGACAAACAGAGAGAGGGGGGAGGAGAGAGAGGAACGGGAACATTACATCCCGGGCAACGCCGGGTCTCTCAGCTAGTACATTAATATTGTTCACTGAATGAAAGAAAATAATTGTAATTATCAAAACATCTGCAACCTTGGGCACCTGGTTAAATAAAATCACATATAAACAACAATACATCATGATTACCAGGATTATGACAAATATTAACCTCAGTATTTGGGGACCAAACATTTTGTTTTCTTTAGATCTACCAACTGAAGTTGACCAACTGGGTTGAGATGGACGAAGCAGTCCAAATCGTTTTTCCCGAGTTTGCCATTCAAAATCCGTTCTGCGGTGTTAAATCTGCAGACGGATTGTTATAGTTTCAATCCGCGTGGATTCATCCAAAACCGCCATTGGATACAATACGCGGGTGGATTGTAACAATCCTTCAGCGGGTTGCGGAATCTGTGGATGGATTGTCGCGTGTTAAAAAAAAAAAAAATCCGCAAAAAGTCGAATCGCCATTTTTGAGACTGATCCGCGGGCCAAAGGAACCAGCCGTACCAGCCGATCCGAGGCAGACCCAAAGCCGCAAAAAAAATCTGATGACTCTAAATTGTGTAAGGTAGTAGAATCAGAGCAGGATGTAAATTTCTTTTGAAGATTGAGAGGACTGGAAACGTGGGCAGGTAAATAGCAGATGAGGTTTAATACAGATAAATGTAAGGTTATGCATTTGGGATGCAAGAATAAAAAGGCAAGTTACAAATTAAATGGATATAAATTGGGGGAATCCTTGATAGAGAAAGATTTAGGAGTGCTTGTAGACAGCAGGCTTCGCAATAGTGCCCAAAGTCAAGCACTAGCTGCAAAGGCAAACAAGTACTTATCTTGCGTTAAACGGGCAATGGGTGGAAGGGAAGTAAACATAATTATGCCACTTTATAAAGCATTAGTAAGACCACACCTTGAATACAGAGTACAATTTTGGGCACCACTCCTTAGAAAATACATTATGATTGGCTAACCTATCAAAAGAAGCCAAAATAGCCAATCAAATATTATCGATTTGTACAAAAGAGGGCAATAGAACATCAAAGGCCAAAGAAATATGTGCAACATTTCTAAATGACTACAAAGTTATACACAACTATGCCAGATGAAAAATAATTAGGAGAGGCATTTATAAAGGAAGCAGATCTTGCCCAAATCTCACCAACAGATAGAGAGGCGCTAGACAAACCTAGAACATCCCTAGAGGTGCAAGAACCTATCAGCACCCGTAAAAACAACAAATCACCAGGTCCTGACGGCCTCCGTGCAGAATATTATAAATTATTAAACCCAGTAATAGCAATAACATTAACTAATCTGTACAACCATATAAATGTGACACAAAAATGCCGCAAGACTTTCATTTAGCAGAAATAATTGTTCTCCCAAAGGCAGGCAGAGACCCAGAATCCTAACAATATTATACGCAAATCATCTAAAAAAATATACTCCCAAATATAATAATCCTCTGAGCAAACTGGTTCTGTTCCTGGGAGACAATGAGTCAGAAGTGTGAGGTCCGTAATAGCGGTAGTGGTGGCCTCAGGGCAATCCAAGGGGAACCATATAATAGTAAACCTCGACGCCGAAAAGGCATTTGATAAAATAACATGAGCGCACATTACCAGAACACTAGAAGCACAAAACGTTGGAGAAAAGTTTATAACGCTAATTCAAACTATATACGACTCACCCAGGGCCTTCATCACAGCGAATGCACTGAACTTGGACCCCTTTGTTCTGCAGTGAGGAACGAGACAGGGATGCCCCTTGTCACCAATATTATTTGATATCGCATTAGACCCCCTGATTAGACACCTAAAAAAGATGGGAGATTTCAAAGGTGTTCAAATAGGAGATATAGACCTAAAAATAGCAGCTTTCGCAGACGATATGCTCCTCTTCATCTCAAACCCCCAGGTAAGCAATACCAGCTATTATAGAGGCTATGCCAACATTTAGTAAAATATCAGGTTTAAAAATAAACCACAAAAACTCAGAAGCGCTAGCCCTTAACAGCAATAAAAAAATAGAATGGAAGGGGCCTTCCCCTTCAAATGGGCAAAGGATTGTATTACATTTTTAGGTGTGCTGATCCCCAGCAGCTGTACAGAACCAATATAAACCGGTGTTAGACAATATCACACAAACACTATATAAATGGCTAAATGTAACTTTTCTGGAGAGATGCCATCTTGTAAAGATGACAATTTTCCCTAAAATCCTGTATATTCTCCAGATGCTTCCAATAATATAATATAATAATATAAGAGATAAAGATGGGGAAAAAAACTCTAAATAAATCATTCCAGAGTTGGATATGGACAAACAAAACATCTAGAATAAGTTTGGCACAACTACAACAACACAAAAGAAATGGAGGTGTAAACTTCCCCGCACTTAGGCTGCGTCCATAGATGGACCAGCCGTGCTGAGGCGTGCGGACGCTCCGCGCTGAGCCCCTGCATCCTCACTGAGAAAGCCTTGAGAGGGGGCTCACGCAAGTGTCCGCAGGCGTGCTCAGGCGTTGGAGGTTTCAGCCGAGCGCCAAGCTGTTTTTCAGCGCGCTGTCGGCTGAAAACCTTCAATCACTGCACAGCAGCGTCAACGTCACGGCGCCGTGACGTCGGCGCCGTGACATTGACGTCAGTGCGTCGCGGGCGATTGGCCCAGCGACGTCACTGCCCCGCCTCCAACCACCTCCCCCCGGCTCCCTTCGCGCACGCTGGCTCGCCTGCAAGTCCGTGCAATCGCGCTGACTGAAGCAGGCGAGCGTCAGCGCGCCTCCGCTCTCCCCACACCTCTATGGCCCGGGCCTTAGAGTGTATAAAACAGCGTTTCGTCTGAGATATGCGGGGGACTGGATTAACCGCACAAACCGTTTCACAATACAAGAATTAGACCAACAAGTAAGCCCAGATAACAGTTTATATATTTACTACTCGTCATCTAAAAATATCCCAGTATTGATAAAATAAAATCCGTTATTATTCAGCACATACACAGCATGGGACCGGGCTAGGAAACCCTCCATCTGCACAGAGACAAATCGTTACATTTACCGGTTATTATAACCCAACAATTTCAGGAGGGAACCCGTTTGTTGCTTGGGAAACGAAGGGAATATTTGATATAAGACAATTTCTACATAAGCTAGATCAGTGGTGCGCAAACTGGGGGGGGGGAGAGAATTTCTAAGGGGGGCGCGGCGGTTACAAAGGCTCCGCGCTCTTTCCCACGGCATTTAAATTAAATGCCAGGGGAGGCGTGAGGCCTCTGTAACTCACCTGCTGCCAGCCGGGTCTTCAAGGCCGCATCGCCTGGCAACCCAGCGTCAAATGACGCAGCGGGGTCACGTGACGTCACATGACCCGCGATATCATTTGACACGGGGTAATTGGGAGGGGGGGGGGGCGCGAACGCTGTGGCTCCCGGGCAGGGGGGGGCGCAGCTGAAGAAGTTTGCACACACCCGAGCTAGATAATGCAATATACTCATTCCAAGAGCTAAAAGATAAATATACACTATCTAACACAGCGGTGCGCAAACTGGGGGGCGCTACCACCAAGGGGGGTGCGAGACTGCCTGCGGAGGGGCGCGCGGTTTACAGAGGCCCTGCGCGCTTCCCGAAGACACTTAAATTAAGTCCCGGGGGAGCTGCAGGGCCTCTGTAAAACTTTACTTACTTTGCCTCAACACGCGTAGCCATGGCAAGCCGACGCCGGAGCCGAGGTAAGTGGGGGTGAGGGCCTGAGGTGACCACCGGCAGGGGGGCGCAGGGAAAACAGTTTGCGCCCCCCTGATCTAACACACAGTTTTTTGCATACCTCCAGGCCAGACATTATACATTGGAAATTCTAAACAATTTAACAACACAGGATCGGGATAATCATCTTGACGATCTTTTCCATATGGCGAGTTATAAGAAAACCTCAATCTCAAGTAGCTACCAGTGTTGGAAGAAAACAATTCATTTTGATGACAAGACACATGGGATAGGAGTTTGGCTAATAGACTGCCTGACTCTAAACATGGAAACTATTATAAGTCAGTTTGAAAAGTCGTTAAAAATGATCCCATCTACAATAAACCAAGAAATGCACTATAATGTTCTACACCTAAATTTAGATTTCAAGCGCAATTAGCGCCTGATATCAAATGTACGAAGTGTGCAGCCGGTGAGGCAGATCATTTGCATGGTCTGTGGAATTGCTCGGTAATCCAGGAATTCTGGTCACAGATAGGCAAATATTGCAAAGATTCACTAGACAAAAAAACATTCATATTATAGACTCAGAATATGCCATCTTTAATTTTATAAACCCAGCTACAGAAAGAGAGAGCGCGCTCCAAACAGGGACAAGCATGTCCGAAATAGTCCGAAACCCCCCAATTACAATTTAAATACTTAACAGTCCAAAACAGGGATCAATAGAACAGGGAAAAGACAGACAAGACAGTTGACAATAATATCAAAAGTCGCAAAAGTCGGAGGTTTAAGATACACACCATATAAATAAAGAAGGGTCTTTATGACAACGGGAACAAACTGATGAGGTTTGAGAGTAAAGGACAGAGGTGCCTGGGTGACTTACCAGGAGTTAGTTATTCAAATTGTGTTTTAACTGGTTGACAACTTACAGTAAGATTGTTATATATTAAATTGTTGTTGGGTGAAGGTTAAAAAAAAATAGGAGGAACTTACAGCATGTATAACTACTGATGCAAGACAGAATGTATTGAAAATAAGTATGTTTTACCATGTAAGAATGGAAATGTACTGTACAAGATTGTAAGATTTCAAAGAAAAAGGTTTAAAAAAAGAAAAGACATGATGGTACTAGAGAGAGTGCAGAGAAGAGCCACCAAATTAATAAAGGGGATGGGCAATCTAACTTCTGAGGAGAGGCTAGCTAAATTAGATTTATTTACATTAG
This sequence comes from Ascaphus truei, assembly GCA_036426205.1. Taxonomy (NCBI): domain Eukaryota; kingdom Metazoa; phylum Chordata; class Amphibia; order Anura; family Ascaphidae; genus Ascaphus; species Ascaphus truei. The sequence goes on along the minus strand of WSYH01015488.1, from coordinate 9,176 downwards.
ATAATGAGGCGTCTAAGAGGGGATATGATAACTATATACAAATATATACGGAGATAATACAAGGAGCTTTCAAAAGAACTATTCATCCCACGGGCAGTGCTAAGGACTCGGGGCCATCCCTTAAGGTTGGAGGAAAATAGATTTCATCAGCAACAAAGGAAAGGGTTCTTTACAGTAAGGGCAGTTACAATGTGGAATTCATTACCCATGGAGACTGTGATGGCAGATACAATAGATATGTTGAAAACAAGGTTGGACATCTTGTTAGAAAGGAAAGGTATACAGGGATATACCAAATAAGTGAACCTGGGAAGGATGTCGATCCCGGGAGTAATCTGATTGTCAATTCTTGGAGTCAGGAAGGAATTTATTTTCCCCTTATGAGATATCATTGGATGAAATGTCACTGGGGTTTTTTGTTTGCCTTCCTCTGGATCAATATACTGTAAGTACAGATATAGGATAAAGTATCTGTCGTCTAAATTTGAACTTGATGGACGTATGTCTTTTTTTAACCTCATCTACTATGTAACTATGTAACTATGTCATGTCTACAGCTGGGTAATATAGTGACTTAGCACTTATCTGGAGCCCCATTCAGGGAATTCTGTGTTTTCATTCCTGTAGCCAACATCCCCCTCCAGTTAAACAAGGGATAGTTTTTAAGATTGCAACATAACTGTCCGTCCGTTAGTTTATTTGAAGCTCATTCTGAGATGTTGAAAAAATACATTTCGGGATAAGGGGTGGGCTGACCACGCATACATCAAAAGGAAATGTATCTTTCCCACTAGAGAACAAAAAGAGGAGAGCAGCGGCAATTTGATACATTTAGTGTTTAATTATTCTCCTCAAGCAGACAAATGAAAAACATTTTTTTTTACGAGACAATTGAACCATTATTTAAAATGACCCTGTCTTGGGGTAAATCGTAAGAACCACCGAGGGAAGTGCTTAGAACGAATTTAACACTTGGAGACACTTAGGGAATTCAACATTTCTTTCAGAGACACGTCTGTTCTTAGTGACTTTCGGTTTTCTATCAAAGACACATGGCTGTGAATCATTATTGTGATTCATGTAATATATGCAAGAATTGAATATAAGGGAAAGTATTCAATTACAGTGACATTTGGTAGAATTCATGATCCTATCAATTGTAGAAGCGCTTTTGTGCAACAACGCGTTGGGGGAGCATAGACGGACAATCGGGGACCCTCACTCAGATTTACAGAGGGTTCAGCATTTCATAGAGGTACACAATAGTGACCCCGATAACTTATCATTTATGGGTTTAGAATAGAGCATGTCCCTGAGCTGCCGGGGTAACCGGGGAATGTAAATTCTGCTTAATTTCTACAATGGATATCCTAGGATGTCGCGGTTTTATTGACCCCAATCATTTTCTTCCATCTGGTAACTGAAACACTTGATTGACAAACACCCATTCAAATTGCATTAAATTTCCAAATGAACAAAAACTTAGCCACATCTTTGCTTCTAGCACGGTTAGATGCATTTAAGGAAGCCAACTAGACTGTTAACATTTTGCTTGTAAGTGGTTGTTTCGTGGGCACCTACGTGGGATTACAAAGTGCCACAGTTGATTTAAGCTTTCTCTTGCCAAACTTTCAAGTGCACAGCGTTGCGTTATACTCACAAAGAAATACCATAATCTGGCTCTGCATTGTCACCGTGGGGACAACAACTCTGTTCTTGGTCCGACTGTCCTTTAATCTGCACAGGGGACAAGGCCATCTACTGTATGAACCACCCAGAAAGCCCCCAGCTCGGCCTGTTCTGTGACTGACGCCTTTTTGTTTCTGTCCTTTGTCTGTTGAAATAAGAAACAAGACAGTTACTGTCAGTGTGTGCCCCCTATTACCATATGACAAGCAGAACTCCAGTATAGGGGCACAGCCAAATCGCTGGAATATACAAACTCAGCTCTCAGAAAATGGTCTCACAGCTATAGTTCTGTAATATACAGGCATCATTATCTCTGTATGATAGAATAATGCTATCTCACTACATTATGTATTAAAATATAAGCTGCACGGCTATATGATTATAATGCATATATAATGCAAAAATTACAGCTATCTTAACCCTTGCGCTGCCACAGGGGCCTGCCGTACAACTGTTTTATATATACAACTAGCTGAGAGACCCGGCGTTGCCCGGGATGTAATGTTCCCGTTCCTCTCTCTCCTCCCCCTCTCTCTGTTTGTCCCCCATTCACATCAATCCAGTCCCCCCCCTCCCTCCCTCCTTTACAGCTTCATGTAGCGTGTGTGCGTCAGTCACTGTCTGTTTGGTCGCGCGTCAGTGAGTCTGAGGCAGAAACACAAACACACACAGACTGACTGACGCACACACAGTCAGTGTGTGCCTCAGTCAGTGTGTGCGTGCGTCAGTCAGGCTTTGTGTGCGCGTCAGTCAGTGTGTGCGTGCGTGCGGCAGTCAGTCAGTGTGTGCGCGCGGGGCGTCAAAGGCAGGGGGGGGCGTCAAAGGGAGGGGGGGCGTCAGTGGGTTCAAAGGGAGGGGGGGGGGCAGTACAAGGAGGGGGGGGAGTCAAAGGAGGGGGGGGGGGGCGGGTAGGTTCAGTCAAGGGGGGCTCAAAGGGAGGGGGGGGGGGGGGAGTCAAAGGGGGGGGGGGGGAGTCAGGGAGGCAGTGGCAAGAAGGGGGGGGGGGCAGGACAGGAGGGGGGCGTCGTTCAACAGGGAGGGGGGGCGGCAGTGGCAGAAGAGGGGGGGTGCAGGGCGGGGCGGGGGGACAATGGAGGGGCTGGGCAGGTGGAACAGAGGGGGGGTAAAACGGGCAGTGGACGGAGGGGGGGGCGTGGACAGAGGTGCGGAGGGGGCGTGGACGGAAGGGGGGACAGGAGGGGGGGAGGCAGGGAGCGGAGGGAGGCAGCCTGAGGCAGAGTGGAAAGGAGGGGGGGGGGGGGGGAGTGGGAGAGGAGGGGGGGGGCGGGCAGAGGGCAGGGACAGGAGGGGGGGCGGGGGCAGGGGGGCAGCAGTGGACAGGAGGGGGGGGGCCAGTGGACGGAGGGGGGTGGGAGCAGGCAGTGGACAGGGGCAGTGGACAGTTGACACACACACACACACACACACACCCAAACACACACACACCTCAGTTGATGCGCCCTTTCACGTCCGTTGGAAGCCGAGGTGGGGGGGGACACCTACCTGTAGCCGGCGCCGCAATATTCTGACTCGGCGCGCGAGGGAGGAAGAGGAGGAGGAAGGAAGGGGAGCCGCATCTTATGCTCAACGTGGCAGCTGCGGGAGGAAAACAAGGAAGAAGAGGGGGAGGGGGAGAGTGCGGGGAGGCCGCGGGAGAGAGAGAGGGGAGGGGGAGAGGGAGAGGTTGTGTTGGGTTTCCGGGGAGTGGGAGAGGGGGGGAGAGGGGAGGGGACGGGAGTGGGGGAGAGGGAGAGGTGAGTTGGAGCGGGGAGAGGTTGAGGATTTGGAGCGGGGAGGGGGAGAGGGAGAGGGAGGAAGAGGTGAAGGTGATTTGGAGAGGTTGAATGATGTTGAGGGGGAGAGGTGATTGCCGATGGGGAGAGGGGAAAAAGGTGATTGTGAAGAGGGAGGTGGGAGAGTCAGGGGCCGGAGAGGGGAGGAAAGAGGGGAGGGGGAAGAGTGGAGGAAAGAGGGTGGAGGAACGAGGGGGAGGGGGGGGGAAAAAAAGGGGAGGGAAAGAGGGGAGGAGAGGGGGAGGGGGAAGAGGGCGAGGAGGCAGATGGGGAGAGGGGAGGGAGGGACGGGAGAGAGGGGGACGGGCGGAGAGGGGGGGAGGGGATAAGAGGGCGAGAGGGAGAGGGGAGGGGAGAGGTGATTTGGAGCGGGGAGAGAGGTGATGCCGCTGGGGAGGGGGGAGAGGTGATTTGGAGAGGGGAGAGAGGTGATTTGGAGCGGGGAGAGAGGTGATGCCGCTGGGGAGGGGGGAGAGGTGATTTGGAGGGGGGAGAGAGGTGTGTGTGTGTGTGTGTGTGTGTGTGTGTGTGTGTGTGTGTGTTTTATTTATTTTTTTGGACCTTTGGCCCGTCACTCCGCCTCAGGCCAATGAGAGGTGTGGGGGGCGGGCCAAGGGGGTGGTGTGAGTGTGTGAGGCCAATGAGAGGTGTGCGGGGGCGGGCGGGCCAAGGGACCAATGAGAGGGACACCGGACATCCAGACAGGCAGGCAAACATACAGTGCTTTCACTAATATAGTATAAGATACACAGCTGTTTCATAATGATACACCCACCGTTATCTTTAAAACTTTATATGTACATCTGTCTCACTATAGTATACACGTATCTTACAAATATAGGATTACTGTTGTTATTATTATTATTATAGGATTACGTTATTATTACGATGTTTTATTTGGATGCTGCAATGAAAATTAAAGACGGTGACAAGAGTAAAAGGACAAGAAGATGAGAAATACAGACAATGCACTCACTCTGCTATACACACAGCTATCTCTAAGTGCTCCCAGCATGGGTACTTAAGTATAGTTTATCTCCATTGGGAAGCAAGTTACTGTATGTGAGTAACATTCTGCCATTAAAGCTGCAGACCAAGCAATACCCTACATGTGTGTGTGTTTTTTTTTAATAAATCAGTTCTGTACTATGAGAAAATACTTGTAGCATTTTTTGAAACAACTCTGAATATTTCTAATGTATTATAATGTAACAAGCATTTTTTGTTTCTATAGCAACCATGTCCAAAGTCACATCCTCTACCCTTCTGAAAGAGGCTCTTTCACACCCCTTTGTGAGCCCTGCCCTCTCTCTAGCAGTGCACCAAATGTATCTAGTGATTGCCTGGTCACATGATCTTCCCCACAGAACTTTGCATCTTTGGTCCTCTTCTGCTGCACTGACAGCCATTTAGTGAACCCCCGAGTCGAATCTTCGCCGATCGATCACAGGAGAACGGATCGATCGGCAACTTCGCTAATTACTTATCATTGTGTGGATTGTATTGATGCATATATTAAAGGGGAAAATTTTAAATTAAAAAGAAAAACGCAGCTTGGACTGCAGCTTTAAAGACAGCAGCTATTTTAACGTCCATGGAAGGTACATTTTTGACCATATTACACTTGGAGAAGAAAACCATGAGGGTTCAAAAGCGCTGTACACTATGGTTTAATCTATGAAGATCTGTAATGTTGATCCAGTAAAAGGTATCACAAGCTACAACAAATCTATGTCTAACTTTTGAACTGGTTAAAGTCAATAACAAATAGAACCACAATGATATAGGTTAGGCTATTTTTGAGAGTATACAGGTTAACCTGGAATACATCCCGCAAACATCATTGCAAAACTATTTAGGGTGGGTTTCCCCGAAGCACAGATATTGCAACTGCTGTAACATGAAAGTGCAGAGCCATATTTTTATGTATTGAAAAATCAAGGCATTTGTGGCAGCTTTTTAAATTTGATCCCAGGAGCCAAACTCCAAACAGTACAAGAAGAAACAGAGAATATATAGAATATATCACGCGGGCGGCTGTTATTGTATGGTCAGCGACGGTTCTGATCCGAGATGAATTACAGACCGTTCAGAAACAGAATCACAGAGGCAGACACTTTTATTAGATCGTAAAACTCTGTTGCACATTAATCTGCCTCCAAACTACTGGTGTGTTCTACAAGGAAACTAAGAGAGAAAACATATGGACCCCATAATGTGAACTGAATGTACAGCACTGTGTATATTGGTCACTCTTGTCAAGTGGAAAGGTACAGCTATGCGGCCTACCCACCACTGACTGTTGTGATATGTTAGCTGTAACCTACATTTCAACTCTTGTTCTCACCAGGTGCCACCATGACTCAGTAAGATGTCACTGTCTCTGGGCTTGTTCCATCTCCTCAGCACGACATAGAAGAACATGAAATAATCATTTTAAACCCAGCCACATCTGTCACCATTTCGTCCTCCTAGCTAACCTCCTTTTCTATCGCTGTGTCTAATTAACCTCTTCATTTTGCCTTTCTAAACCTGACCAGATTCCCAGCATACATGGACCACACCGGAAGCGCCTGGCTTTGGATTATCTTCATCACACATCAGTGATGTGTCCAAAGCAGCAAATGTGAGCAGCATTGAAAATCCTGCCCAAAATCAAGTACTATGCTAATTAAGTCCCATAACATCTGAAAATCTACAGAGTCTAAATTATTTTAGTGTAACTCAGCGTCTGCTATTCCCTTTGCCAGAATCCTTTGCTTGTCTCATCCTCTCTGTTTCTTGGCTCTCACTCACAAGTGAGGGCAATGACATCATCAGCCTGGAATTAAAGCTTCATACGGTATTATCCACCATGTTTTATTCTATGCCAGGCAGCAGAGATTTTCAAAGGGTCTTATATATATTTTTTTTCTTCCCTTTAATATTTGCATCAACACAATCCACACAATGATAAGTAATTAGCTAAGTTGCCGATCGATCCGTTCTCCTGTGACCAATCGGTGAAGATTCGGCTGAAGGGGTTCACTAAATGGCTGCAGAGGAGTATTCTGCAGTCAGTGTGACTTTGTAAATGGTTGCTATAGAAACATAAAATGCTTGTTACATTATAATACATTAATGTCAGCGTTGTTTAAAAAAAATGCTACAAGTCTTTTCTCATAGTACAGAACTGATTTATTGAAGGAAAAAAAAAACACATGTAGGATATTGCCTGGTCTGCAGCTTTAAGAGTTAAGGGGACAGCACCCTTAAAACACAACTAGCCAGTCTATACATAACTACATCTGCATGACGATGCAGACAAAAAATATTATCCCAATCTAAACATGCACAGCAAACAGTACAGAACGACTGGACGATTTATGGTTGTGTTCTGTCAGACGTGGGGCGGTACATTCCAAGACTATACGCTCCTACACTTGATTCGTTTTAACTACATAACATGATCTGATCGTATATATTTTTTATTTTTAAAGGACACGATTACAAAATAAGTCCCGTCATAAATAAAATGAAACAAACATATAAAATAGAAGACGGGGTTATTTCCCAACCACAAGGTGAAAAAAGGAATTCAGCCCCAATAATATTCCATAAATAGATGGTCGTATATATTACTGTAATGTATATATTATCTAGAGCAGGGGCGGGCAACGCCAGTCCTCAAAGGGCACCAACAGGATCTCCCTGCTTCAGCGTGCTGGGGTTCTGTGTGTTGTTTGTTAACTTATTTTCAGCTGATAGAGCAGATTTTGTACTGCAGTTTTGCAGCCGGAACACTGATACATAGGGGCAGATATATCAAAGGCAAAAGTGCTGCATATTCACCATATGTTTTAAAACAAAAACTCCCATTGAAATGAACAGGATATTTTACCTTGATGGGGTGCAATTGTTTTGCCAAACAACTTCTCCACGTTTGCTTTGATACATCTGCCCTATAACTCCCATTGTGAGGATGCATGTCCATAAAAATGTAACAAAATAGAAATTGTGTTATGACTTTAAAACAGCAGTGCAAGATAAGGGTGTAGACTGCAAGATAAGGGTATACTGTGCAAGATAAGGGTATACAGTACCGTGCATGATAAGGGTATACAGAGCAAGATAAGGGTATACCATGCAAGATAAGGGTATACAGTGCAAGATAAGGGTGTACAGTGCAAGATAAGGGTATACGCTGCCGTGCAAGATAAGGGTATACAGTGCAAGATAAGGGTATACGCTGCACACCATAAAATGAATACATTGATATAATTACCAGGGGGAACCTGTCTAAACCCAATCTGCAGGTGAGGAAAAAAGTGAATCGGGGCACTACGGATTTGTGAAATCTAATCTACTTTATTCAAGCCATAAATACGACGTTCCGACCCTCACTCGGGCCTTCCTCAAGTGATAAAGTGGCATGAATAAAACAGTTTACATTTCACAAATCTGTAGTGCCCCGATTCGCTTGTTTCATCAACTTTAAAACCGCAGTGCCAGGAAATGATGGTATTATTTGTTGTAATCAACCATTAACAAGGGTGTCCACTTATCAGGACCCTGTCAGACCAACAACTAAAGTCTCCCAGCTGCAAAACGGGGGAAAACAATACCAAAAACAGTAGATTTATCAAAGATAAGAATTCACATGTAAAGCAATAATACTTTTTCTTTTTATAAATTGGATGCAATTCCTTTGCGCTGGTTTGGGGGCCATTGTGGCAGCCGATAAATAAACAAGTCCCAGCACAGACAGAAAATACCGGGCCCGGCAAGCAATTAATGAGGGAAACGCCACGTTTGATCATTCTGTTCCTCTCAACCTTTGGCCGGGGCAATATCGCCTCAAAAACCATCACACTGCACCTCAATTCGCTGGCACCAACAAGTCTGTGGTCCCTGTTTACTAGGAAAAATATGTAATTGACACAAAACCCTGTTTACTTTTAGGTCTGAAGCACTTATTCCCATGACCTGTTATTAATATTATTTGTTACTTATATGATTACAGCATATAAACCACTGTGAAGCGATATGTACATTTATGGCGCTATATAAATAAAGACATACAATACAATGTAGAAAAATATGTCCTAAAGTGGGGTTAATCCAGAGGTGCGCAGGCTGATAGGCAAAGTATAATGCAATCATAAGCACTGGCGTTAAATAAAGTAGTGCGCTAAATAGAGGGGTTAAATCAATCCCTCTAATGAATATAATAAAATCGGTGGCGTGCTGTGTGACCTCCTACGGCCTTAACTGGTCACTCACTCAGCTTAAGCGTAAATCACTTAGTATAAGTATGTGATATGCACCGTCATTCTCCGTGAAATATCTAGCACTCGGCTGAGACGTAAAGTCCGGTAGCCGTCAGCGGCAGATGACTTCTTAGTAAATATCACCCAGTGCTTCCAATACAATGTATTTATTCTTTGTTTGACTATGGAAAAGTTTCTGGTGAATAATCTCGTGACTGTTTGTTATGTGGGTGGAGGCTCATCCATCGGAAGGATGTTCTAGCATCCCAATGACACTTGTATTGTATGTGGATGAGGATGTTCTAGCATCCCAATGACACTTGTATTGTATGTGGATGGAGGCTCATCCATCGGAAGGATGTTCTAGCATCCCAATGACACTTGTATTGTATGTGGATGGAGACTCATCCATTGGAAGGATGTTCTAGCATCCCAATGACACTTG
>WSYH01015487.1:0-14200 GCA_036426205.1 Ascaphus truei | reverse complement strand
CCCCGAAAGCACTCTAAATATACCACAAAATAACTGATAACATAATACCAAAAGACAAGGAAACTAAAGTCAGAATAGAAAATGAATAGATTGTAATACAGTAGCGAGCAAAAAGAACACTAACATTTAAAAACATATACACAGCAAAAAATACAAAAAGTCTGTGACTGACTAAAATTTACAAAAATCAATAATGCTGAAAAATAAATCAAAAGCAAAAAATGTGTCTGCACAATGAGCCTGATAACTATATAAAGCGACACAAAGAAAGCTAACCACTCCGGGAAGAAGGTCCCCCTTTGCTGAAAAGCGTTGAGTGTCCACTCTAGGCAGCTATTCATTATTTTGTTGGCGTGACTCTTGGTGCTTATCCTGTGGACTGTATGACTTATTTACACATCCTGGAGTTTAACTCTGTGGGACTGACTCCATCATCACTATATGGCAGCTGAGAGACCCGGCGTTGCCCGTGAGTTAAATTTCCCGCTAGGAAAGGGGGGGGGTGTGGCGAGTAGATTTTTTGGTGATTTGTCAACCACTGTATATATATATGTCATTTCTACTATATATATATATAAGGCAACAAGAAACCTCCACTGTATCGCTTATAGCAAATAAAAAGATCCCTTGTGAGCGCATTTACATGTCTTAGACAGGTCTGCAACCCTGCCTTTCACCATTATCACCCAGCATGCAGTGCTTCCACTGCAGCAAGGGATTCTGGGAAATGCCATTCAAATGAGCACACTGTGTCACCTTTTGTCTGAAAAACCATTGTTACATGGAGCCCATATAAGCTAATGTTCACTGTTAACACAAGCTTTAAAGCACAGCATGGGAATCAGATGCAAAGCCAGAGAAACCATTCCCTGTGAAACCCCTTCTCTTTTTCTTATACGCTTAGGTAATTTCTACATCGTGTAAATCTTCTCGGCACCTGTGGGGTCGTGGACCTTTTTGGCAGCAAAGTTTAGGGAAAGTATTGTCACCTCTCTTTAAAATATTATACTGAATATTTTATTTATTTGTTATGTTAATTACACTGTTGGTTATTGTTGATTGATGCGCTGGTTGTTCTATTTTCATGTATATATAAATATATATATGTGCAAAAAAGAAAAAATTGAGAGCGCTAAAAGTGATTATCAATTGAAACCAATTATTAAAATAATTATATATATATATATATTTTTTTTCAACTAGTGATATTTACCCAATATACCTTCATTAATAGAGTATCATATCTACCTAAATATAAGTATTCCTATTATAGCAAAGGGTTCAACTGAAATTGAACCTTAATCAATAAAAAAATAAGAAAGTCCACACCAACTGTGTTTGCCTTCAAAACTAACTCCGAGAATTGTTTTAATAAAAAAAAAAAAAAAAAAAAAAATATTTTTATATATAATATATATATATATAATATATATTATCATATATATATAGATATATTATCTATATATTAGGTATAAGGATCCTATGTGCCCTCTACTAAAGGTATGCACCACTAACTGTATTCACTTTAATCTTAGGGTTGCTTATCATAGGCTTATCAAGCCAAAATCTGTTTTTGATGCAAGTCTAAAAGATCAGATCAAAATGAATAAAAGGTGTTGGGACGGATGAGACTAGAGACAAGAAAAAAGAGAATGACACATGATAGAAAATGAGATAGAGTAACAATAGAAAAACAGTGCCATCAAGAAATGGATAAATTAGATACTTTGTGAGTGCCAAGGGTATAGAAATGAAGAAGAAAGAGCATGCACAAGAAGAAAATAAATAGATTTTTGCTTTGTGACTTACGGCTGGGGCCATGAATCTTGATGGGTTTGTCACTGACTAGAGAGTGGGAACAATTCTGACACACGCAGTCTTTGCCTCTGAACGTCACCTTGTCTCCAATTGGAAAAGGTTTTCTATGGCCAAGAAAGACATTTTAGAAAGGAAAAGAGAAATGAAACACCTGTGGAAAAGATCCCCTGTTAGATGCACATCGTACAACGCCCTGATGCTCTATGAGTCACAGTAAGGCAAGGCTGAAACTTGTAATGTTCATATATCACTTGTAAATCAACATTTTTGAAGAAGAGGACAGTACAATGTGTAGCCAGCGCCTTCAGCAGTGAAAGGATTAAGATTTGGTATTTATGGTTAAGAATATTTGTCTTGGGCAGTGGTAGAAGTGTAATAGTGCTTGGGAACCAAAGCAAGAATACTTTTATTTTATTTACAATCTTAGAATTCCATTTTCTTAAACAAAAACAAGCAATGTCCTCAATGTTTTCTGCCCTTCTATTTTACCAGCATTCTGTACACATTGCTTACATTCTTCTGCAATGTAGATCTAGCACAGAACTGCTACTTTTTAAAGCCCCTTTGACCACTTGTCTTAGGGATTTATTGCTCAAAATGATTCAAGGTTGAAAACTAGAACCATGTTTAGTGAAAATACCTCTTAGTGTTTAGAAGAAAATGGCACCCACAGATGTCTGCCTTAGCACATATAACGTGACAAGATTGTTTTTTTAAAGAAGTTAGTGAGTTCACACTGTAATAACCAGGTCAGCACAGATGGGGATGATAAGGTAAACCCTTGCTCTGCCCTAGTACAGGTTCTCCAAAACATATGACACAGGCTGGGAGGTCTTGACAGCTGAACTGTGTTTTTTGGACTTTATTGGGGTTTGATTTCTTTCATGGGAGATGAATGTATGCACAGCTGTTCTCCAGAAAGACTTAAAATAGAAGACAGCACAGCTGCATTCCCAGCCTCGCCCACTCTGTGCTTTAGTAAACAGTCCTCTTTAATAAGAAGCAGCAAAGGTGACTGTCTCGTTTTCCATGATAGTAGTGGGAAACCTAGTATTTTACATATAGGTTTTATATTCAGGTTCTCTTCTTTGCTGCTGAAGGTGTCTGTAGAACATTGCAGTGCAATGACTGTGCACCACCGAAGAGTACAGTAGCTCGCCCTTAGCTCTTGTTTTCACGCCACTTCTGTAAAATCCCATGAGTTTCTACTTCTGAAAAATCCCATGAGTCTCTACTTGGGGGCAGTTTTCCAAAGGTATGGAACATTTTAACCATGACATGGTAGGATTTTGGCCATCTGCCCTATATTTATATATACCGTCGAGTAATCAATAGCTGCATGAGCTCATCCTCACAGTTATACCCAGCCCAGAGCTGGCATGCAGTTAGAGAGAAGACAGCTGCCAGCTACTTTATTTATTAAGTGGTCAAGTGATCCAACATTAGCGGGGACAAGCTCTGTATCCTTCGAACTATCTACTACACGATCTAGTGCTAGAGGTGTCAGGTTCTTAATCTCAGCTCTGATCCAGAGTCATCATCCATGGAGGTGGAAGATTATGATGCACCATACCCATCCCAAAAACCATTCAACTGGGAAGTACCAGGTTCTGTATATCTGTGCACATCCCTGGCACTATCTATCAGCACTTTCTCCAACAGCGGCCAAACTCTCTATCTCTACACTTCCTTCAGCTGCAAGTGCCAGGCTTTCAAACTATACACCCATTCTTAAACACATCTCTAGAAAGGCCAGTTTCGACATCCCTGCACCTATCTTCTGAATCAGCCAGTACTAGAGGCAACAACCTCTATATATTAGCACCAATCAATTCAATTAATCAATCTAAGTTTTAGTCCATGCAGGACTGTTTGTTGTACATACCTGCATATGCTGCATACAAAGCATTTAGGGTGATATGTCCGTCCAAGGGCTGAAATAACTTCCCCTGTAATGAAGTCTCTGCAGCTGTCGCACCGGGTCCCATAGTGCTGCTGGTAATCCCGTGTGCAAATGTACTCTCCATTCTTAAAGAAGAAACCAGACTGGGCCAGATCACAGCCACAAACTGTAGGCAAGAAAAGAGAGGTCATATTTTTAGTTTAGTTTACTGGTACCTAAACTATGAAAATAGGTTCAATGTATCAATTTCACTGAATTCAAACATTACTACTAATAAAATAAAATGTAAATATATTATTTGCAGATTGTAATGTATCAATGTATTCATATATGTTATTTTAAGATCAAAAAGTTCTTCTTGGATTGATTTATCAGGGGGGTGGGGGATGTGTTACATAAATATATCATGCATGCTTCATATATCAAGCTAGCTAAACTAACTCCATGTTACCTTTACATTCAAATAAATTACAATTCCTACTTAACCACACTATCTAGTTAAACATTTCCATCAAATATAAGTGTAACCCCTCTTATTTCCCTGTATGTGTCAGGGTGGGGCCTGAGTCCACCCTTCCTTAGTACACCATTGTCAGATGCACCAGATGAGACGTGTGTGTGTATATATATATGGGGCAACCGTAGCGCCCCAATGGTGACTACTCTTAGGGAAAACCCTCCCAATTCAATACAATATACTATATACATATTACACAGTAAATGATGATGTTGTGCTGTTGTCCATTATATAATCCCAGTAGTCAATGTAGCAGCCGAATAGACCAATGTTAATGCCGTCACGGCATTAGGGCTCTATTCTTAAAATGGAGTATAGTTGTGTTGCAGGCCTATTAAGGTTGGAATATTTGTGAGATATTTGTGTATTTTCACAAAGGATACTCAAAATGGCGGGAATGAGTCTCCCGGCAGTCTCCCGGCAGTCTGGCGGCATCTTAACAGCTTACAAAACATCTGCTTTGGTGACTTTTTCCCTCAACTCCCTCAACGGAGCCTAAGGCCTCGGTCACGCTGCGCTCGTTGGCGCGGGCGGCCACACGCGAGTTCCCCACCAGCAGGGGAATCCTCCCGTGACCCATTCCCTTTCCCCCCCTTCTTGTGCCGCCTCGCACTAACACGCTGTGCGCGTCAGCCGCTATGGGACACAAGAAAATGGTGATCCCTAGCGTTGACGTGTCACGTGGTGTGGCTGTGAGCCAATGGGGAGGGGAGGGCTTCGGGAGGAGGCGAGGCTTCGGAGCGCGGGAGGAGTGTGGAGTGAAAGCAGCGTGAGTCCCTGTCTGTTGTGTGTGTCTAGGTGCGTGCGTGCCTGTCTGTGTGTGTGTATGTTTCTGAGTGCGTGATGTGCCTGCCTGCTGTCTGTGTGTGTGGTGTGTGTGTGTATGTGTGTGTGTGTTTGTGTGTGTGTTTGTATATTTTTCTGCTTTGTTGTGTTTTGTTGTGTTTGTGTGTTTTGGTTTTGTTTTGTTGTGGTGTTGTTATTTTTTTTTTTGTGGTTTTGTGTTTGTTTGTGTGTTTTTGTGTGTGTGTATGGTGTGTTGTGTGTGTGTATGAGTGTGTGTGTGTGTTGCTTATCATCAGCAGCTCCAGCCCGAGTCCGTGGAGGGAGGGGGGGGAGAGTAGCGGGTCCCTCCGCACAAGCCACGCCCCCCCTCCCTGTCAAACTTCCCACTCCCGCCCACCTCCCGCTCCGGCTCCCGCTCCCTACAGACCGCATATCGCGGTCTGTGTATGTCAGCGCCCCACCTGTCTGCAGTGCGGGCGCGCTGACTCTGGGAGCGGGGCCTTAGCCTAAGATGTCTCCATCTCACTCAGGCTGTCAGACGGTCACAAGCTGTCTTTGTGTGCATCTCTCAGGCTAACTATAAGCTGTCTGTCTGTGTGTGTCTCTCAGCCGGTCACTAGCTATCTGTGTACAGTAATTGGTCTCTTACTGAAAGTTGCTCTTAAGATTCTATCCGTTTTTCTGCTTATCCAATCCCATATCTCCTGTCAAGTGTTGCCAGGCAGATAAGGGACAGTGCCTCTTATTCCTTATCGCACAATGTGATAGGAGAAGCAGATTAATTTTGTATTATCCACAATATACATATATTTGTAGCAGAGGCTACATAAGTAACAGATTTTTGTTTGATGCCTGTTTCTTAGGCAAACTCAGTTAACACCAGATAAAAGCCGTTGGATTGATTAATGCATCAAAATTGAGAAAACACCCAATGAGGCACGTGAAAACGGATACATAGCACGATACACATCAAGTACTGTAATTTGTCCTGTACTTATCCAACTTCTCCATAGAATCACTCATTATATTGTTATCTGATGCTTGTGATAAAATTAATGCAAATTAATGCAAATGATTATTTAATGGACAGATTACTGCAAAATGCCAGTCCAAGGGATATATATATATATATAAAATAATATATTTATGGCGCTATATAAATAAAGACATACAATACAATATATAGGGGAATGGGAATGTGACAAGGGGTTGCTCCCTCTCGCACCTCTCACTACTTCCCACTCTCCCTCTCTCTCTCTCTCTCATCGCTCTCTCTCTCCCACTCTCTTCTCTCTCTCTCTCTCTCATCTCGCCCCTGTTTTCGCCCCCCTTCTCCTTTGGTGGCTGCCCCGGCGGTGTTCTTTCCCTTTCACCCCCGTCAACTTACACACCGGAGGGCGAGTATAATTGGCCCAAGCAGCACACGTTGGTATAGTTGGCGAGTAGATTTTTTTGTGTGGCGAGTAGATTTTTTTGGTGATTTGTCAACCCACTGTATATTCTATGGTCATTTCTACTATTGAATATATATAAGGGCAACAAAAACCCTCCACTGTATCGCTTATAGCAAATAACAAGTCCCTTGGACGCGCATTTACATGTCTTAGACGGTCTGCAGTAAACCTCAGCCTTTCAACACCATTATCCCCGCATGGCAGTGCTTCCACTGCAGCATGGATTCTGGAAATGCCTTCACAATTAGCACAAGTCTTGTGTCCCTTGTGTTTTTTTCTTACCCGACAAACACAAACCAAACTACCGAGCTAATGGGCTTGTGACATGGTCAGCCCTAGTACCTAATGGTTGTCAAACGTTCTCCTTTCATGGGTTAACACAAGCTTTAAAGCACAGCTGGGAATCAGATGCAAGCCAGAAACCATCTCCTCGTAAACCCCTTCTCTTTTTTCTTATACGCTTAGTATTTCTACATCGTGTAAATCTTCTCGGCCCTGTGGGTGTCGTGGACCTTTTTGGCAGCAAAGTTTAGGGAAAGTATTGTCACCCTCTCTTAAAATATATCGTGTATTTTATTTATTTTGTTATTTTAATACACTGTTGGTTATTGTTGATTGATGCGTCTGGTTGTTCTATTTCATGTATATATATATATATATGTCAAAAAAGAAAAATTGAGAGCGCTAAAAGTGATTACAATTGAAACCAATTATTAAAATAATTATATATATATATATATTTTTTTTCAACTAGTGATTTACCCAATATACCTCATTAATAGAGTATCATATCTACCTAAAATAAGTATTCTCCATTATAGCAAAGGGTTCACTGAAATTGAACCTTAATCAATAAAAAAATAAGAAAGTCCACACCAACTGTGTGTGCCTTCAAAACTAAACTCCGAGAATTGTTAAAAACAAAAAAAAAAAAAAAATATATATTAGTATATATATATATATATTATATATAATATATATTATATATATATAATTATATATATTATATTAGGTATTCAGGATCCTATGTGCCCTTACTAAAGGTATGCACCACTAACTGTATTCACTTTACTCTTAGGGTTGCCTTATCATAGGCTATCAAGCCAAAATCTGTTTTGATGCAAGTCTAAAAGATCGACAAAATGAATAAAAGTGTTGGCGACGGATGAGATAGAGACAGAAAAAAGAGATGACCATGATAGAAAATGAGATAGAGTCACAAAGAAAAACAGTTGCCATCAGAATGGATAATTGATTCTTGTGAGTGCCAAGGGTAATAGAAATGAAAAGAAGATCATGCACAAAAGAAAAATAAATAAGATTTTTGCTTTGTGACTTACGGCTGGGGCCACTGAACTTGATGGTTTTGTCACTGGACTAGAGAGAGTGGGAAACAATTCTGACACACGCAGTCTTGCCTCTGACGTCACCCTTGTCTCAATTTTGGAAAGGTTTCTATGGCGCCAAGAAAGACATTTTAAAAAAAGAGAAATAAACACCTGTAAAAGATCCCCTGTTAGATGACACATCGTACACACGCCCTGATGCTCTATGAGTCACATTAAGGCAAGGCTGAAACTTGTAATGTTCATATATCACTTGTAAATCAACATTTTTGAAGAAGAGGACAGTACAATGTGTAGCCAGCGCCTTCAGCAGTGAAAGGATTAATTGTTTTATTGGTTAAGAATATTTGTCTTGGGCAGTTGGTAGAATGTACTAGTGGCTTGGAACAAAGCAAGAATACTTTTATTTTATTTACAATCTTGAATTCCATTTTCTTAACAAAAACAAGCAATGTCCTCAATGTTTTCTGCCCTTCTATTTACCAGCATCTGTACACATGCTTACATTCTTCATTCTCGCAATGTAGATCTAGCACAGAACTGCTACTTTTAAAGCCCTTTGACCACTTTCTTAGGGATTTATTGCTCAAATGATTCAAGGTTGAAAACTAGAACCATGTTTAGTGAAAATACCTCTTAGTGTTTAGAGAAGAAAATGGCACCCACAGATGTCTGCCTTAGCACATAACGTGACAAGATTGTTTTTTTAAAGAAGTTAGTGAGTTCACACTGTAATAACCAGGTCCACAGATGGGGATGATAAGTAAACCCTTGCTCTGCCCTAGTACAGGTTCTCCAAAACATATGACACAGGCTGGGGAGGTCTTGACAGCGAACTGTGTTTTTTTGGCTTTATTGGGGTTTGATTTCTTTCATGGGAGATGAATGTATGCACAGCTGTGTCTGTCTCCAGAAAGACTTAAAATAGAAACAGCACAGCTGCATTCCAGCCTCGCCCACTCTGTGCTTTAGTAAACAGTCCTCTTATTAAGAAGCAGCAAAGGTGACTGTCTCGTTTTCCATGATAGTAGTGGGAAAAAATAGTATTTTACATATAGGTTTTTATATTCATAGTTCTCTTCTTTGCGCTGAAGGTGGTCTGTAGAACATTGCGTGCAAGACTGTGCACCACCGAAGAGTACAGTAGCTCGCCCTTAGCTCTTGTTTTTCACGTTCACGTCATCTTCTGTCTGAAATCCCTGAGTTTCTCCTACTTCTGAATCCTTCTTCTTGGATTTTCCTTTTCCAAGTATGGAACATTTTAACCATGACATGTTAGGATTGGCCATCTGCCCCTTATTATATATACCGTCGAGTAATCAATAGCTGCATGAGCTCTCCTCACAGTTATACCCAGCCCAGAGCTGGCATGCAGTTAGAGAGAAGACAGCTGCCAGCTACTTTATTTATTAAGTGGTCAAGTTGATCCAACATTAGCGGGGACAAGCTCTGTATCCTTCGAAACTATCTACTACACGATCTAGTGCTAGAGGTGTCAGGTTCTTAATCTCAGCTCTGATCCAGAGTCATCATCCATGGAGGTGAAATTATGATGCACCATACCATCCCAAAAACCATTCAACTGGGAAGTAACCAGGTTCTGTATATCTGTGCACATCCCTGGCACTATCTATCAGCACTTTCTCCAACAGCGGCAAACTCTCTATCTCTTACAACTTCCTTCAGCTGCAAGTGCCGAGGCTTTCAAACTATACACCCATTCTAAACACATCTCTAGAAAGGCCAGTTTCGACATCCCTGCACCTATCTTCTGAATCAGCCAGTACTAGAGCAACAACCCTCTATATATAGCACCATCAATTCAATTAATCAATCTAAGTTTTAGTCCATGCAGGACTGTTTGTTGTACATACCTGCATATGCTGCATACAAAGCATTGGGTGATATGTCCGTCCAAGGCTGAAATAACTTCCCCTGTAATGAAGTCTCTGCAGCTGTCGCACCGGGTCCCATAGTGCTGGCTGTAATCCGTGTGCAAATGTACTCTCCATTTAAAGAGAAACCAGACTGGGCCAGATCACAGCCACAAACTGTAGGCAAGAAAAGAGAGGTCATATTTTTAGTTTAGTTTACTGGTACCTAAAACTATGAAAATAGGTTCAATGTATCAATTCACTGAATTCAAACATTACTACATAAAATAAAATGTAAATATATTATTTGCAGATTGTATGTATCAATGTATTCATATTGTTATTTTAAGATCAAAAAGTTCTCTTGGATTGATTTATCAGGGGGGTGGGGATGTGTTCATAATATATCATGCATGCTTCATATATCAGCTAGCTAAACTAACTCCATGTTACCTTTACATTTCAAATAAATTACAATTCCTACTTAACCACACTATCTAGTTAAACATTTCCATCAAATATAAGTGTAACCCCTCTTATTTCCCTGTATGTGTCAGGGTGGGGCCTAGTCCACCCTTCCTTAGTACACCATTGTCAGATGCACCAGATGAGACGGTGTGTGTATATATATATGGGGCAACCGTAGCGCCCAATGGTGATACTCTTAGGGAAAACCCTCCACAATTCAATACAATATACTATATCATATCACAGTAAATGATGATGTTGTGCTGTTGTCCATTATATAATCCCAGTAGTCAATGTAGCAGCCATAGACCAATGTTAATGCCGTCACCGGCATTAAGGGCTCTATTCTAAAATGGAGTATAGTTTGTGTTGCAGGCCTATTAAGGTTGGAATATTTGTGAGATATTTGTGTATTTACAAAGGATACTCAAAATGGCGGGAATGTCTCCCGGCCAGTCTCCCGCAGTCTGGGCGCTCTTAACAGCTTACAAAAACATCTGGTTGGTGACTTTTTCCCTCAACTCCCCTCAACGGAGCCTAAGGCCCTCGGTCCACGCTGCGCTCTTGGTGGCGGGCGGGCGGCAACACGCGAGTTCCCTCACCCCCAGAATCCTCCGGAGCCCATTCCCTCCCCCCCTCGGCCGCACCGCACTACACGCTGTGCGCGTCAGCCGCTATGGGACACAAGAAAATGGTGATCCCTAGCGTTGACGTGTCACGTGGTGTGGCTGTGAGCCAATGGGTGAGGGGAGGCTTCGGGAGGAGGCGAGGGCTTTCGGAGGCGGGAGGAGTGTGGAGTGAAAGCAGCGTGAGTCCCTGTCTGTTGTGTGTTCTAGGTGCGTGGTGCCTGTCTGTGTGTGTGGTATGTTTCTGAGTGCGTGATGTGCCTGCCTGCTGTCTGTGTGTGTGGTGTGTGTGTGTATAGTGTGTTGTGTGTGTGTGTGTGTGTGTGTGTATATGATCTGTTGTGTGTTTTTTTTTGTTTTTGGTTTTTTTTGTGGTGTGTTTTTTGTTGTTTTTGTTGTGTGTATGAGTGTGTGTGTGTGTGTATGATGTGTGTGTGTGTTGCTTATCATCAGCAGCTCCAGCCCGAGTCCGTGGAGGGAGGGGGGGGAGAGTAGCGGGTCCCTCCGCACAAGCCACGCCCCCCTCCCTGTCAAACTTCCCACTCCGCCCACCTCCCGCCCTCCGGCTCCCGCTCCCTACAGACCCATATCGCGGTCTGTGTATGTCAGCGCCCCACCTTCTGCAGTGCGGGCGCGCTGACTCTGGGAGCGGGGCCTTAGCCTAAGTCTCCATCTCACTCAGGCTGTCAGACGGTCACAGCTGTCTTTGTGTGCATCTCTCAGGCTAACTATAAGCTGTCTGGTGTGTGTGTCTCTCACCGGTCACTAGCTATCTGTGTCAGTAATTGGTCTCTTACTGAAAGTTGCTCTTAAGATTCTACCGTTTTTCTGCTTATCCAATCCCATATCTCCTGTCAAGTGTTGCCAGGCAGATAAGGGACAGTGCCTCTTATTCCTTATCGCACAATGTGATAGGAGAAGCAATTAATTTGTATTATCCACAATTACATATATTTGTAGCAGAGGCTCATAAGTAACAGATTTTTGTTTGATGCCTGTTTCTTAGGCAAACTCAGTTAACACACAAGATAAAAGCCGTTGGATTGATTAATGCATCAAAATTGAGGAAAACACCAATGAGGCACGTGAAAACGGATACATAAGCACGATACACATCAAGTACTGTAATTTGTCCTGTACTTATCCAACTTCTCCATAGAATCACTCATTATATTGTTACTGATGCTTGTGATAAAATTAATGCAATTAATGCAAATGATTATTTAATGGACAGATTACTGCAAAATGCCAGTCCAAGGGAATATATATATATATATAAAATAATATATTTATGGCGCTATATAAATAAAGACATACAATACATATACTATATATTGTATTGTATGTCTTTATTTTATAGCGCCATAAATGTACATAGCGCTTCACAGTAGTAATACATATCATATAAATAACAAATNNATATAAATAACAGGTCATGGGAATAAGTGCTTCAGACATAAGAGTGACATTAAGGAAAAGGAGTCCCTGTTCCGAGGAGCTTACAATCTAATTGGTAGGTAGGGAGAACGTACAGAGAGAGTAGGAGGGAATTCTAGTAAGTGCGTCTGCAGGGGGCCAAGCTTTATGTATCATGTGTCCAGGATTATCCAGTGCTATTCATATGCTTCTTTAAGCAGATGTGTCTTAAGGTGGGTCTTAAAGGTGTATAGAGAGGGTGCTAGTCGTGTATTGAGGGGAAGGGCATTCCAGAGGTGCGGGGCAGAAAGTGAGAAAGGTTTAAGGCGGGAGAGAGTTTTAGATACAAAGGGGGTAGAAAGAAGACATCCTTGAGAAGAACGCAAGAGTCGGGATGGTGCATAGCGAGAAATTAGGGCTGAGATGTAAGGAGGGGCAGAAGAATGTAAAGCTTTAAAAGTGAGGAGGAGAATTGAGTGTGAGATACGGGATTTTATCGGATGCCAGGAGAGGGATTTCAGGAGGGGAGATGCGGAGACAGATTTAGGAAAGAGTAGAGTGATTCTGGCAGCAGCGTTTAGGATAGATTGTAGAGGAGACAGTTGAGAGGCAGGAAGGCCGGACAGCAGGAGGTTGCAGTAATCGAGACGTGGGAGAATGAGGGCCTGAGTCAGAGTTTTAGCAGTCGAATAACAGAGGAATGGGCGTATCTTTGTGATATTGCGGAGGAAAAAGCGACAAGTTTTAGAAACGTTTTGAATATGAGAGGAGAATGAGAGAGAGGAATCAAGTGTAACCCCTAGGCAGCGTGCTTGGGCTACTGGATGAATGATCGTATTTCCAATAGTAATGTGGAAGAAGGTAGTAGGGCCAGGTTTGGGAGGAAGTATGAGGAGCTCTGTTTTTGCCATATTAAGTTTCAGTCGGCGGAGGGCCATCCAGGATGATATTCCAGAGAGGCATTCAGAAACTTTGGTCTGTATAGCAGGTGTAAGGTCAGGGGTTGAAAGGTAAATTTGTGTGTCGTCAGCATAGAGGTGATATTTAAACCCAAAAGATGTGATTAGGTCACCTAGAGAGAGTGTGTAAAGAGAAAAGAGAAGGGGTCCCAGGAAAGAGCCCTGGGGTACCTCCACAGAGAGATCGATAGAGGAGGAGGAGGTGTTAGCAAAAGAGACACTGAAAGTACGATGGGAGAGGTAAGAGGAGATCCAGGATAGAGCTTTATACCGTATACCAAGATTATGGAGAATGTGAAGGAGAAGAGGGTGGTCCATGGTGTCGAATGCTGCAGAGAGGGCGAGTAATATGAGCAGAGTGTAATGACCTCTCTCTTTGGCAGCATGGAGGTCGTCAGTTATTTTAGTGAGGGCTGTTTCCGTGGAGTGAGCAGTACGGAAGCCAGATTGTAGAGGGTTTAGAAGAGAATAGGTGTTGAGAAAGTGTAGCAATCGAGAGAATACAAGACGTTCAAGGAGTTTGGAGGCAAATGGCAGGAGGGAGACAGGTCAATAGTTAGAAGGACAGGTAGGGTCAAGCTTGCTGTTTTTGAGTAATGGTATAACGGTTGCATGCTTGAAGGAGGATGGAAAGGTACCAGAGTAGAGGGAAGAGTTAAAGATCTGTGTGAGCATAGGGAT
Organism: Ascaphus truei; assembly: GCA_036426205.1. Lineage (NCBI taxonomy): Eukaryota > Metazoa > Chordata > Amphibia > Anura > Ascaphidae > Ascaphus > Ascaphus truei. Next base: position 352 of record WSYH01015487.1, on the reverse strand, counting down.
TATAGTAGTAGCAAGAGATTTTAGGAGATGGGAGGGAATGGGATCAAGAGGGCAAGTGGTAGAGGGAGAAGAGGAGATCAGCAGTGACACATCCTCCTCCGAGATAGCGGAAAAAAAGAGTCAAGAAAGGCAGGAGGAGAGTTGGGAAGCAGTGTGGGATGGGAGGAGGCAACAGATGGGATGTTTGACGTATGGATTCCACCTTTTCCTTTAAAAAGTCAGCAAAGTCCTGAGGTGAGATGGAGGAAGAATAGGAGGCAGCCGAGGGTGGTCTGAGTAGAGAGTCAAAGACAGAAAAGAGTCGGCGTGGGTTAGACTTGTGTGTGTTGATTAGTGATGAAAAGTAGGTTTT
>WSYH01015486.1:0-14200 GCA_036426205.1 Ascaphus truei | reverse complement strand
CTTTTTAATTCCTACAAGGCAGGCAAGAATTGAAATAGCATTCGTAAGCGATTAGACATTCCTGCTGATCTGAGTTCTTTCTTATCTGACAGATACAGTCACATACAGGGCTGGACAGAGTAACTCCCTTATGTCACAGGGTTGGGAGGCCCACATTATGGTAAATTATCGATAAGAATATAGCAATGTAAAGCATATTTAGGCATCAACAAATATGTATTTTTGCATGTCATCATATTATCACTTATCTGTAAGCCAGCCCCCTTAAGGGGTGTATTACTCATTTTGAAATGTATAAAAATGTGATACTAAGCAATATGTTTTCAGAGGCCTGAGTTCTTTCTTTGAACTCTTGTCTCCCAAATTGTGCCTTGGTACAGATAAACTCATGTGTTACTTTTTGAACCCTGTATTTGACTCATTGATCTTATTTCTAAGCTTTCACAGATGGCGCCCGAATAGGGACCCAATATCTCGGGACCAGGAAACCCAGACGGAGCAGCTGCCTACATTACTCAAACGTGCACACTTGGAATAAGGTATGGCTTTATCCTTTTTAACAAAAAAAGCCGTTAGATTAAAGTTTGAGTAATCTGTAGACAGTTTGTTCTTTATGGGCAACCTACCTGAGTGACGGGACACCCTGTATCACGTGAGTTTATCAATATTATACTGATCAGGTATTGTTATTGTTGTTTTTGTATTATTGCCATAAACTCAGGTTATACCGTGTGCCGCTAAACGGCAGGGCCAAGTGAGGGCCCGGAAGGTATAATAATTAATAAGGTGTTAAGTCTCCTAGAACTTGGGGAGAGAACTATTGTTAAGGAACAGCAGGAAACTGTTTTTAAGGCCACTGTTCCTTAACTCTATATTCTACTTATATTATACCAAGGGTTGGGGCACCTTATTGGAACCCGATCGACTGGCGTTGATCGGGGATGGATCAGATAATAAGGTGGTAAGTCTCAAAAAACTTGTAAAGAGAAGATTTTGTTAAGGAGCAACAGGTGACTATTTTATTTTTTTAAGACCACTGCTCCTTAGCTCTATATTCTACCAAGTAGTGGGCACCTTATTGGTACACGATCGACTGGCGTTGATCGTGTAATACAGGAGAATTATGGGGAACCTACATTCTCAGTCGCCGGCGCAGGGTACGTCCCTTGAAATTATGTGTGGACTTTATGGCAATAAAATGTTTTAAAAATGGATATTTAGTGACGCAGAATATATTGAATAAGAAGGAAAGTGAAACATCAGGCTCTGTTTTAAAAATAACTGCAGCATTATTGGACCCCCCTTTTTCTAATCCTCTTTTCCTCATCTCCCTTTCCTCACCCCCCCCTTTTTTCCTCTTCCCCCTTTCTCACCCTTTTTCACTGAAAAGGAGTTGCATGTCTGTGAGGCACAGGAGTTGCATGTCTGTGAGGCACAGGAGTTGCATGTCTGTGAGACATGGAAGTTAATTAGTAACCTAGGAAGAAATGGCTTGAATTTAAGAATCTTAAAGTAGTTTTTTAGGAATGAATGCATTAATACTGCATGGAAGAAAAAGAGGACATCCTCTTTAAATGTTTTTTGTTTGTTTTTATCTTAGAGAGCTCATAGAAACTAGTTTGATGGCATAATAATATACATGTCATGGAATAAAGTGTTTGTGTGTCACTCTGATAGTTAATGTATGTATGTATGCATGTCTTTATTCATATAGCGCCATTAGTGTACATAGCGCTTCACATTGTCACTTGTTGTACTAATCATAAAAATAACAAATAATCTCTTGTAAAAGGGTCATTTAAGTTTAAACCCTTTTGTCAAAGTGTATTAAGCCTGCTGCCATTTACAAGGCATGACAGTAGCATTTAAAATAAACCTAGGAAGTATTGTATGTTAAAGTCTGTTAGTGTAATATTTTAAAAGAGAATGAAAATTTGGCAGTTGTAAAAATAAGTCATTTCACCCTGACTCAAATATGAATTTGTATTTTTTTCACTGAAGCACATTTTTTCCTGGGCGTAGGAGATACTGTGTTACAATATTTAAATGAAGTTTTAAATTTAAATTGCATGTGCTGATTTAGAGGAGTCAGGACTAAAAGCAAGGTATATCTATAATGCAAAGTTTTAAAAAGTAAATGTTTATTTTTTATTTAAACAAAAAGAAAGAGTCTGATCTTATGGAGTAAGGAAGCTTTATTAAGTTTTACTCTGGCCCACAAGATTAAGATCGTGTTGGAGTTTTGTAGAAAGAAGAATGAATGTTGATGGAAGATAAACTCAGAGAACGTGTGTATGTGTCTGTGTGGGTGTGTGTAAGAAAGATAAGGAATTATAAATATATAGTAAATAAAACAATAAGATTTATGTTTTATAAGAAGGGTTGCAAAGATGGTTTTGTGTTTGTTTTTGTGTTATCAAGGTTTTTCTGTTCAAACTTATATTAGGAAACTAACGGTTTGTTTTCTTAAATACACTGCTCGTCTGATTTTTGAACAGTAGTCATTTAAAAGAGGGAAGGTTAAAAGCAGCCAAGTGGGCTGGCCCCCCTCCTCCAGCTTAAGGAATGTACAAAGACCACGTTCCAGACATGAAAAGTTAACTAGAAACTGAGAGACAATATAAACGAGTAAGCATAAAATCAGATATGAAATAATTTTTCCTATAAAGTTAACTGCATATGTGATGTATTTTTATAACTTTTAACCATTACCTCTCCTTTCCCTCCAAAAGGTGTCTTAATTTGAACCCTGATCTATAGCCTCTCATTTTAAAGAATGCAACTGTAGGCTATCTAGATTTTATTTTTTTAAAGCAGTAGCTATTGTCAAATTCATGATATATATATATATATTTAAATCTCAAGCTGCTGATGTTTTAAGTGACCATCATCCTTTGTCGTATGTTGTTCACATGTCATAGGATTTGCATATGAACAAAAGAGAGGATAATTTATATGATTTTCCATTACACACCTGTCTATATGCGGACTCTGCCTATTTTGTTAATTGCAATATTACCTTATGTGTGTTGTTTTGTTATTTATCCTTGAACATTTCTTGCCGATATGACTCCATTCATATTGTGTTGTGTTTTGGTGCTGTCTACTCATTGCTACACATAGCAACATGTTATTTCATGAATATTCATGTAGAGAGGGATATACCCCATCTCTTTACATTTTCCAGCATTACGATTGGATAGCTTTATTTTGAGTCTGTTTGGGAACTAAGAATTATTGTGATGAGCTGCTACTACGCAGTGTTTTGTGGTGAAGCTAATTAGCATTGTTAGTATATTATGGTCACTGGCCCCTCATGTTCTGATAGGGCTTTGTGTTCATATTAGCATTTTTGTTTACAGTATACTGTCCGTTTCGTTCACATGGGGACTCTTTTATTTATGATTTATTAGTTGTCATTTTATGCATTTCTTAAGTTTTTAGCTTGTAAAAAAGTTGTATACGTTTTAGTTGTGTTATAGTTAAGTTTATGTGGATATTTCCCATTTGGTCTGTAATAAATTTGATATTAGTGGTATTAGTTATTTAACTGGTACTTTATGTATATTTTGCAGTTTACAATGAGTGCAAGCTTTAGGGACTTTTAGTGACAACCTCTTGTCACTTATCAGTGTTCTCTTACGATACTTTCCTATGCACCGTTGATTTCTTTCTTTTGTAATTGGTGAGCAAGGTATTTTTGTGTTTATTTTATATGCGGATGCCAAGATAGTGGTGAAAAAAAAAAAAAAATTTGTGCTGATACTAAATTATAGTGGCTAAAAGCGCTCTCCTTGTGCTTTTATTAATGAAATGTTTAAGTCTCTCCAAACTTAGGTGCAGCTTATACAGTCTACCAAGGAGAATACAAAGCAGCATCATCGCAAGAAAAAAGTGCCGGCACCACCGTAAACAGTTAACAAAGATAAAGAATCATCAAGCCAGCATTTTTTACCAACTGTTAGTGTATCTAGGCACAATAATCCTAGAACATTTAACCACCGAGGAATTAAGACTTCAGGCAAGGCCCGGTCTTAAACAAACAATTTGTTTTTTCTGAACTCAATATTATCAAGGCCCGGACTTAAATGAACAATTTGTTTTTACAGGACTCAATATTATTATTTTTTTATGCTTTAGAGTGTGTTTTTAAGATGTATGCCCCGCTAGGCAAGATCAGCCTACACCATCCAGATGATGATAAGGGATGATCAATTTTGAAATATTTGTAATGTTTATTGTTTTATGGTCACATTATTTTGCAGACAATCACACAATCTTGCACAATGCTACACAGGTTAATGGGTCACAAAGGAATATATACAATGAATCCCTGCCATACTCTAGTGGCCCCCAATGACGTAAGAGAGAATTACATTTAACCCCTTGAGTAGGGATACCTTACACTAATGCCGAATTTAAAATAATGAAATGTTAATTTGAATTTGTTTACAGGAAACTTTTCTAAACCGAATTCCACTGGTAAATGAGGTTCCTGCAGGTGGATTTTGCACTGGGAACAACAAATCAATTTATGGGTCAGGTGTCTCCACCAACTAATGAAACTTGTATGAAAATGTATTTACAGCCCTGAACTAAAAATTTACAGGGAGGATGTACTGTAGCCTTAATTTTTCAGTTTAATTAAGATAGTAAAAGGTGCTTACACAAATTCTAGTTTACCTAGGGGAGTGTATTGGCTTTGTGGAAAATGGGCCTACAGAGTATTACCATGTGGTTGGACGGGGTCTTGCTATCTAGGTACAATTGTACCTGCCTTTACAATGACCCACTGGCAGGATCAGGAATAGCAGAGCCACTTCCAACGCACAGGGGTTGAAAAGTAGTCTATGGAAAGAACAATTTTGGGCTTGCTTATTTCCTAATGTAGGAGTTGAGTTGCTATATGACAGGTTCAATGTACTTACGGATGTACTGGATGATGTTCTCAATCATACAACTACATTCATTAATTTACTTAATCAAGAACAGGTACAGATTAGATTAATGGCCCTACAGAATAGAATGGCACTGGACTATATTTTAGCGTGTGTGCCCTAGTTAAAGAGCAATGTTATGTTATTTAGAGATCAAAGTGGTAAGATTGAGCATGAGGTAGAGAAGATCGCAAAGATACAGGAGAGATTAAGGAAAGGTGGAGATAAGAGGTGGGTTTCGTTAGGAATTACCATGTTGGTTGGTTTTCTAGAAGCGAAACTGATGGATGGATTTGTCTGTGTGTTTGCAGTTCTGATTGTTTTGTATGTCTGTGTCATGTGCAGTAAATCCATACTGCAAAGGTGTGTAACACCCTCTACCCAGGCCATGCCACTGATCACAGACGACACTACGGAAGATGCAATCTCAGAAGGAAAAGTCAGTCCTCCTCAATGGAATACAGATGAAGATGATGGCAGAAAGACCAACCTGGCTGAGATGATAGCCAGCAGCTCTGTGAGTTTTCAGAACTATCAAAGCCATGCAAATTGGGGCCCTCCAGGCCAGTGCAACGCTTCTGAGTTTTATCTGAATTATCCTTAAAAGACTATGTTTTCAAGAATAAAAAGAGAGGACTGTGAAGATTGAGATAATGTGAGTGGCTATCATCACCTCCATTTTGGCCTAAACCACCATTTTCTGAGTGTTTGCTATATGAATGTATATTTGTCTCATTCGTGAATGAATGAACTGTGAATGTTTGAATCTGCAGAGTATCGCTCCTAGATATAACTAACCCTTTTTAATTCCTACAAGGCAGGCAAGAATTGAAATAGCATTCGTAAGCGATTAGATATTCCTGCTGACCATAGTGTAGTTGTTATCTACAGTACACATACAGGGCTGAACACAGTAACTCCCTTATGTCACAGGGTTGGGAGGCCCACATTATGGTAAATTATCGATAAGAATATAGCAATGTAAAGCATATATATGTATCAACTAATATATTTTTTGCATGTCATCATATCATCACTTATCTATAAGCCAGCCCCCTTAAGGGGTGTATTACTCATTTTGAAATGTATAAAAATGTGATACTAAGCAATATGTTTTCAGAGGCTTGAGTTCTTTCTGAATTCTTGTCTCCCAAATTGTGCCTTGGTACAGATAAACTCATGTGTTACTTTGTTTGAACCCTTGTCTTATTGATCTTATTTCTAAGCTTTCACAGATGGCGCCCGAATAGGGACCCAACATCTCGGGACCAGGAAACCCAGACGGAGAAACTGCCTACATTACTCAAACGTGCACACTTGGAATAAGGTATGGCTTTATCCTTTTTAACAGAAAAAGCCGTTAGATTAAAGTTTGAGTAATCTGTAGACAGTTTGTTCTTTATGGGCAACCTACCTGAGTGACGGGACACCCTGTATCACTTGAGTTTATCAATATTATACTGATCAGGTATTGTTATTGTTGTTTTTGTATTATTGCCATAAACTCAGGTTATACCGTGTGCCGCTAAACGGCAGGGCCAAGTAAGGGCCCGGAAGGTATAATAATTAATAAGGTGTTAAGTCTCCTAGAACTTGGGGAGAGAACTATTGTTAAGGAACAGCAGGAAACTATTTTTAAGGCCACTGTTCCTTAACTCTATATTCTACTTATATTATACCAAGGGTTGGGGCACCTTATTGGAACCCGATCGACTGGCGTTGATCGGGGATGGGTCAGATAATAAGGTGGTAAGTCTCAAAAAACTTGTAAAGAGAAGATTTTGTTAAGGAGCAACAGGTGACTATTTTATTTTTTTAAGACCACTGCTCCTTAGCTCTATATTCTACCAAGTAGTGGGCACCTTATTGGTACACGATCGACTGGCGTTGATCGTGTAATAGAGGAGAATTATGGGGAACCTACATTCTCAGTCGCCGGCGCAGGGTACGTCCCTTGAAATTATGTGTGGACTTTATGGCAATAAAATGTTTTAAAAATGGATATTTAGTGACGCAGAATATATTGAATAAGAAGGAAAGTGAAACATATCAGGCTCTGTTTTAAAAATAACTGCAGCATTATTGGACCCCCCTTTTTCTAATCCTCTTTTCCTCATCTCCCTTCCCTCACCCTTTTTCACTGAAAGGTCACAGGAGTTGCATGTCTGTGAGGCACAGGAGTTGCATGTCTGTGAGACATGGAAGTTAATTAGTAACCTAGGAAGAAATGGCTTGAATTTAAGAATCTTAAAGTAGTTTTTTAGGAATGAATGCATTAATACTGCATGGAAGAAAAAGAGGACATCCTCTTTAAATGTTTTTTGTTTGTTTTTATCTTAGAAAGCTCATAGAAACTAGTTTGATGGCATAATAATATACATGTCATGGAGTAAAGTGTTTGTATGCCACTCCTCTGATAGTTAATGTATGTATGAATGTCTTTATTCATATAGCACCATTAGTGTACATAGCGCTTCACATTGTCACTTGTTGTACTAATCATAAAAATAACAAAATAAATCTCTTGTAAAAGGGTCATTAGTTTAAACCCTTTTGTGTCAAGTGTATAAGCCTGCTGCCATTTACAACGGCATGACAGTAGCATTTAAAATAAACCTAGAGTATTGTTGTTAATTCTGTTTAGTGTAATTTTAAAAAGAGAATGAAAATTTGGCAGTTGTAAAAAGAAGTCATTTCACCCTGACTCAACATATGAATTTGTATTTTTTCCACGTAGTAGCACATTTTGTTCCTGGGCGATTGAAATCTGTGTTACAATATTTAAATGAAGTTTAAATTTAATTGCATTGCTGATTTAGAGGAGTCAGGACCTAAAAGCAAGGTATTCTATAATGCAAAGTTTTTAAAAAGTAAATGTTTATTTTTTTTAAACAAAAAGAAAGAGTCTGATCTTATGGAGTAAGGAAGCTTTATTAAGTTTTACTGACTGGCCCCGAGATTAAGATCATGTTGGAGTTTGTAGAAGAAGGAATGATGTTGATGGAAGATCAACTTAGAAACGTTTGTATGTGTCTGTGTGGGTTGTAGAAAGATAAGGAATTATAAATATATAGTAAATAAAACAATAAGATTTTATGTTTTATAAGAGGGTTGCAAGATGGTTTTGTGTTTGGTTTGTGTTTCATTTTTTTTTCTGTTCATCACTGATAAGGAAACAACGGTTGTTTTCTTAATACACTGCTCGTTCTGATTTTTGAAAGTAGTCATAAAAAGAGGGAAGGTTAAAGCAGCCAAGTGGGCTGGCCCCTCCTCTCGCTTAAGGAAGGGTACAAAGACCACGTTCGGCATGAAAAGTTAGCTAAGCTGAGAAAAAAAAAAAAATGTTAAAAGCAGTTTAGTTATAGATGGGGAAGAGAATGATATTGTAATTTATTTATTTTTGGACTGAGTTTGCAGGGTCCAACCGTCTGTTTTGGGTTTTTATCTTTATTTTTGTATTGTAAGTTTCATTTTGCTCTGTATCAGAGAAATGTGAATTATGCTTTTTGTTTTTTGTTCTATTTTAGGATATATCCTCATAGTTTATGAAATGCTTTATATGGCATAGCCCCCATTATGTAGGAATTATTACAGGTTTATAACTCCCACTCAATAATATCCAAATTACCTCTACAGAGAAACCAGTAAACACATTTCAATTCTATTTGTTCTAATTAGGAGATGTTTTTTAACGCTATGTATATAAATTGTTTCATTAACAATACATAAGGATTTTAACATATGTATTGTCCGTATTTGATAGTGTCAAAAATATACTCAGTAACTTCAACAAGCGTACTAATTAAAACGAGTAAGCATAAATCAGATATGAAATAATTTTTCCTATAGGTTAACTGCATATGTGATTATTTTTATAACCTTTATAACCTTACTAACTCTCCCTTTCCCTCCAAAAGTTCTTAATTTGAACCCTGATCTATAGCCTCTCAATTTAAAGAATGCACAACTGTGATAGGCTATCTAGATTTTATTTTTTTAAAGCAGTAGCTATTTGTCAAATTCATGATATATATATATATATTTAATCTCAGCTGCTGATGTTTTAAGTGACCATCACCTTTGTCGTATGTTGTTCCATTCATAGGATTTGCATATGAACAAAGAAGGGATAATTTTTATGAATTTTCCATTACAACAAAACTCCGTGTCTATATGCGGACCTCGCCTATTTGTTAATTGCAATATTACCTTTGTGTGTTGTTTTGTTATTTATCCTTGAACATTTCTTGCCGATATGACTCCATTCAATTGTGTTGTGTTTTGGTGCTGTCTACTCATTGCTACACATTAGCAACATGTTATTCATGAATATTCATGTAGAGAGGGATATACCCCATCTCTTTACATTTTCCAGCATTACGATTGATAGCTTTTTTTGAGTCTGTTTGGGAACTAAGAATTATTGTGATGACTGTCTACTACGCAGTGTTTTGTGGTGAAGCTAATTAGCATTGTTAGTAATTATTGGTCACTGGCCCCTCATGTTCTGATAGGGCTTTGTGTGTCATATGAGCATTTTTGTGCCCAGTATACTGTCCGTTCCGTTCACATGGACTCTTTATTTTATATTTATTATTGATGGTCATTTAGATACATTCTTAAGTTTTTAGCTGTAAAAAGTTGTATACGTTTTAGTTGTGGTTAGAGTTAAGTTTATGTGGATATTTACCCTTTGGTCTGTAATAAATTATGATATTGGTTTAGTTATTTAACTGTACTTTATGTATATTTTGCAGTTTACAATGAGTCAAGCGTTTAGGGACTTTGTGACACCTCTTGTCACTTATCTTTTCTCTTACGATACTTTCCTAGCCACCGTTGATTCTTCTTTCTTTTGTATGGTGAGCAAGGTATTTTTGTGTTTAATTTATGCGATGCCAAGATAGTGGTGAAAAAAAAAAAAAAATTTGTGCTGATCTAAATTATATTGGCTAAAGCGCTCTCCTTGTGGCTTTTTATCAATGAAATGTTTAAGTCTGAGTCCTCAACTTAGGTGCAGCTTATACAGTCTACCAAGGAGAATACAAGCAAGCATCACATCGCAAGAAAAAAGTGCCGCACCACACGTAAACAGTTACAAGATAAGAAATCATCAAGCCAGCATTTTTTACCAACTGTTAGTGTCTAGGCACAATAATCCTAGAAACCATTTAACCACCGAGGAATTAAGACTTCAGGCAAGGGCCCTCTTCTAACAAAACAATTTGTTTTTGTCTGAACTCATATATAATCAAGGCCCGGACTTAAATAACAATTTGTTTTTACAGGACCAATATTATTATTTTTATGCTTTAGAGTGTGTTTTTAAGATGTATGCCACCGCTAGGCCAAGATCAGCCTACACCATCCAGATGATGAAAGGATGATCATTTTTAAAATATTTGAATGTTTATTGGTTTATGGTCTTCCATTTCTTGCAGACAATCACACAATCTTGCACAATGCTACCACAGGTTATGGGTCACAAAGAATATATACAATGAATCCCTGCCCATACTCTAGTGGCCCCCATTGACGTAAGAGAGAATTACATTTAAACCCCTGAGTAGGGATACCTTACACTATGCCGAATTTAAAATAAATGAAATGTTAATTGAATTTGTTTACAAACTTTTCTAAACCGAATTTCCACTGGTAAATGAGTTCCTGCAGGTGGATTTTGCACTGGAACACCAAATCACTTTATGGGTCTCGGTTCTCACACCAACTAAATTGAAACTTGTTGACGAAATGTATTTACAGCCCTGAACTAAAAATTTACAGGGAGGAGTTACTGTAGCCTTAATTTTTCAGTTTTAATAAGATAGAAAAGTGCTTACACAATTCTAGTTTACCTAGGGGAGTGTATTGGCTTTGTGGAAATGGGCCTACAGAGTTACCATGTGGTTGGACGGTGGTCTTGCTTAATCTAGTGTACAATTGTTACCTGCCTTACAATGACCACTGCAGGATCAGGAATTAGCAGATTCCAACTGCCAACGCACAGGGGTTGAAAAAGTAGTCAATGGAAGAACAATTTTGGGCTTGCTTATTTCCTAATGTAGGAGTTGAGTTGCTATATGACAGTTTCAATGTAATTACGGATGACTGATGATGTTCTTCTAATCTACAACTACATTCTTTAATTTACTACTTACATCAGAACAGTTACAGATTAGATTTAATGGCCCTACAGAATAGAATGCACTGACTATATTTTATGCGTGTGTGCACCTAGTTAAAGAGCAATGTTAGTTATTTAGAGATTCAAAGTGGTAGAATTGAGCATGAGGTTGGAAGATCGCAAAGATACAGGAGAGATTAAGGAAAGGTGGAGATAAGAGGTGGGTTTCGTTAGGAATACCATTTGGTTGGTTTTCCTAGAAGCGAAACTGATGGATGGATTTGTCTGTGTGGTTTGCAGTTCTGATTGTTTTGTATGCTGTGTCATCTGTGCAGTAAATCCATACTGCAAAGGTGTGTAACACCCTCTAACCCCAGGCCATGCACTGATCACAGACGCCACTACCGGAAGATGCAATCATCAGAAGGAAAGTCGTCCATCCTCAATGGAATACAGATGAAGATGATGGCAGAAAAGACCAACCTGGCTGAGATGTTACCCAGCAGCTCTGTGAGTTTTTCAGAACTATCAAAGCCATGCAAATTGGGCCCTCCAGGCATGCAACCTTCTGTGAGTTTTAATCTGAATTATCCTAAAAAAGCTATGTTTTCAAATAAAAAGAGAGGACTGTGAAGTTGGATAATGTGAGTGTGCTAATCATCACTCCATTTTGCCTAAACCACCATTTTTCTGTGTTTTTGCTATATATAATGTATATTTGTCTCATCGTGAATGAATGAACTGTGAATGTTTGAACTGCACAGAGTATCTCCCCTCAGATATACAATAACCCTTTTTAATTCCTACAAGGCAGGCAAGAATTGTATAAGCATTGCATCGTAAGCGATTAGATATTCCTGCTGACCCATAGTGTAGTTGTTTATCTACAGTACCATACGGGGCTGAAACACGAACTCCCTTATGTCACAGGGTTGGGAGGCCCACATTATGGTAAATATCGATAAGAATATAGCAATGTAAGCATATTAATGTATCAAACTAATAATTTTTTCATGTCATCAATATCATCACTATATCTATAACCAGCCCCCTTAAGGGTGTATTACTCATTTTGAAATGTATAAAAATGTGATACAAGCAATATGTTTTTCAGAGGCTTAGTTCTTTCTGAATCTGTGTCTCCCAAATTGTGCCTTGGTACAGATAAACTCATGTGTTACTTTGTTTGAACCCTTGTCTTATTGATCTTATTTCTAAGCTTTCACAATATACATTCTGCAAATTAATCAACCAAGTAAACAAAAATCAATTAGCAATCATTATTTACATCCCTAAACAATTCACACTACATCCCGAACAATGAAACCATTAACAAATTCACGCCTAGAGCAGAACAATTAAGCCTTTGAAAAAATATAAGTACCGACAAAAATACAACCTTTACAACCAAGCCTATCCCTGACCTTCCTCAAACACACAATACAATACCAAGGAATACATCTATCTAATTTTAAAATACTTTAAACTCACAATAAAGCATAGCAGCATACACAAAATAATTTAAAACACATCTAATCCAGCTTTTAAAACATCATCATTTCTTACCCTAAATGTATACTGTATATCTCTCTAGACATATACTGTATACATACATACATACAGTGGCAAGAAATGATATACCACAAAAAAAAAAAATACACATGTTAAAAAACCTTTTGAAAAAATTAACAAGTTAAATAAAATACATTTCTTTAGTTAACTTACCATTATTTGCCCCCACCGATACCCGTTGCGCAGCTTACTCACGAACCAATCCACGAACAGGAACCCATAAAATAATAAACCAGAAAAAATATAAACTTTAAACTAAAAATCCAAAACAATCCACGGGTCTTCTATTTGTAATCCATCTGTGTTCTTCTTTCTTCTATCTCCTTCCAGCGGGGCGGGGCGGGGGTCTTCTTTCCATCTTCGGCCACGCCCTGGTCTTCCTTCTTCCCCGGAGGTCCTTCCTCCGCGGCGTCTGGCTTCAAAATGAGATGACTTAGGCTTTTAAAGGCCTATGACGTCACATTTTGCGTCATGGTTCCCACGGTCCTGATTGGGCCGTGAAAACCATGTGTTTTGGCCGACAAAAATTAAAATGATGACGTCATCTTAAAGACAATGAAAGCACAACCAATCAGAATGGCTTTGCTTCAAATGCCTTTAAGGTGACGCCATTAAAAGACACATGGCCGTGCACACATGGTACTAGAGCCAATCAGAGCGTGGGAACTTTATCCCTACTCTGATTGGCTCTGGTATAACATGTGTCAGGGGCTTGGGGAGAAAGGATGTGACGTCAATGAAAACCTGTCACGTGGTACGGTAGCCAATCAGAGTAGGGATGGAGTTCCCACAACTCAGTTTTTGTTCAACCTAGAGGGCTCAGATTCGGTCACCATGTAGTCCTAGTTGTGGCAGGATTGCATGGCAAATTGCGACCCTCTGGTGGCAACAGAACAGAGTCAGGGTAATGTTAAAGTTCAGGTTTCTGCCATTGACTTGCATTGCAGAAAAAAAGCCACTTTGATAATGTGCTTTTAAACTGTCTTTTGGTATCTCCGGTTCCGGGGGTCGTGGAAGGCTGATATTTTGCCACTATGGCAAGGGTCCTTCCGCATGAGGACCAGGCAAATTTCAACCCGCTCAGACCCACAGAACGGGTTATTTTAAATTATATTTATATATTTATATATTTTTATTTTAAAGATATTAAAGAATGTACTGTATTGTATTTAAAACATGTGACTGTAAACCATACTGACTGACAAATGTTTTCACACCCTGATGAAATACCGTATCAGTCTACTCTCAATTCTCACAGTGCTGTGCACATCAGATTTACATTTCAAATTGGTTAACAAAGCAGGCCTCTAAGGGTTGGGGGAGGGGGATGGTGTGATTAGACGCAGGTTAAGAACACCACATGGCACATATGCAGAAGATTAACGACCCATTGGGAAGGGGTTGGTAGATACTGGGTGACTCAGCCATTGGACTTGGCTGGAGGGATCAAACAACGTCTGGAGTGTGTTGGGGCCTAATTATCTTCGCACTGTGAATTTCAAAATGGGAGTTCATCTAATAAATTGTGGATGAATAGACCCCCAAATAGCAACCCCCAAATACAGTA